>PVHP010030389.1:0-21731 GCA_004024765.1 Zapus hudsonius | reverse complement strand
ACCAGGGATTTTCGACACAAGGACCTCTAAGCTCGCAACATTAAAGCAGCCTTATTACTCACCCACCACGACTCAGGGAACTGAGCGGAAGAGGGGGTGGAAAGATTGTGAGAGCCGTGGTGGGGGAGACGGTCCGGAGGTATAGCACCCATCAGTAACAACACACTTGGGTAAGGAAGACCGAGATGAGTACTAAGATATACAGGATCCCTTGCCACAAGGACTAATACAGACAGCCCACGAAGGAGGATATACAACTGATCAGGGATGGGGAGGGGGGAAGTGGGGAATTCGGGATAACAACATATGGTTTGCCCACTAAATAATGTAACTCATTATGGATAATAAATATTAAAAAAAAGAACAACATACAAAGAAAAAAAAACTGGCTACAATCCATAACCCCCATCCCATGGTGTGGTCCAGCAAGCTCAATGAGGAGGGCTCCCAGAGGGTTGGGGACAGGGAGGAGAGAAATGGGGGTACCATCACAAGACTTGCTCATACACTGTATCTAATTATTGACAATAAATATGTTAATAAAAATTTATTTGTACATGTGTGTGTGTCTGTATCTGTGTCTGTGGGGGGAGGTATAACAGAACCTTTTGTTACTGCGAATTCACACCAGATGCTTGTGCCACTTTTTGAATCTGGTTTATGTGGGTTGGCTATAAATATGGAAAAAAAGAGAACCAAACAGGAATTTTGTAAATGAAAGAAACGATCACTCAGATAAAAATCACAACAGAGAGCATCACGAACAGATGAGACCATATAGAAGATCAAATTTCACAGATGAAGGACAAAGTTGAGACCATAATACACACAGACATATATAAAGAGAAAAAAAAAAACAGAACATGAGCAGTGTTTACAAAAAGTCTGGGTTATACTCATATGACTGTGGATGCAATGTGACTAGCAGGCCTCATGTCTCCGTGCCTTCCCCACCATGATGGAAACTTGAACTGTAACATGAAATGAATCCTTTTCTTCTTTAAGCAGGCTTCTTGTCACTTATGTGGTCACAGCAAATAACTGGAAACTACTAACCAAACTAATGAGTAAATAAAAGTGAAATTATTCCCATCTCATGCTCATAGTTTTTTTACTTATAAGTTTAGTTCCTGTGGGCACATTTTTAAATATCTTTATTGTCAATAATTAGATACATTGCCTCCTCTTTGTCCTTAAACCACTGGGGGTCTGCCCCAGTGCGCATACTGGATTAGTCCATGGGGTAGGGACATATGAATTACACAAGAGGTAGCCAGATTTTTTCCCCTTAGGGGAAAAATCTGGCTACCTCTTGTGTAATTGTTGCTGAGGGGGGCAATGTCTCTGAATAGTCTGCCCCTCCATGGCTCTTTTTTTTATTTGTACATACTTTTTAATTGTGACAGAATAAAACATCAAAGAAAATTATTTCTAGTTTATCAAGAAGAGTACTGAAATAGTCAAACATCTAATTTCATTTTTTAATCACTCTTCCTTTCTTTTCTTTTTAATTTTTTTTTTTCTGGGATTTCTCCCCCACCATGGCTCTTACAATATTTCTGCCCCCTCTTCCGCTCATTTCCCTGAGTCATGGTGGGTGAGTTTTAAGTTTGCTTTATTTTTGAGATCTTAAGTGTCTCTGGACTTCTTCTTTGGATTGTATTGGGTATCCTCAGTATCTGTCTCCATTGACCTTTCATGGGTTTTCAGACTTTCTGTGGTGAGGTCTTTTGTTTATCTTGTCACTTTCTCATAGTTTTCTTTTGGGCCCTATGTGAAGGCCAGGGGTGGTTCATCTCCTGCCTGGATTTCAGCCATCATCCAATGTCTTGTTGGTGTAATTGGGTTGTCCACAGGTCTGGCTACCTTCTGAAAAATACAAATAGAATCTCCATAGGAGAGTGAGATCATATAGGTTAAATAAGATAAACATTGCTATTTTGGCAAGATTTTAATGTATATAGCCTTTCTGTAGCTCTCTGGTAGTGGGAATTTCCCATTGGAGCCTGGGTTCTTGGGCCCCATAAGATTTTGACATGTATCCAAGTTCCAATTAAGGGTTCTTTGCCACTAAATGGATCTTTTAGCCAATCAGTAAGCTGTTGATTACCCTCCTAAGTTTGACACTGCTATTGAACAGATGAACATTTCTTGACTTGCTGGTATCTTCCATATAGCAGTGTGTTCAGCATTATTGTGACATCAGTGGTCTCTGCTTTCTCCAAATATCACCGACCAATTTCCCCTGGCAACACATGTAATGCCTTCTAGTGCTACACATCCAAACTCTGGGAGCTGGTTACCCTTCTGGATCTAGCAGGGTCTCTCTGTATAGTGTGACCATACTCTCTGTGGTTTCTTCAGCAATGAGGTATTACCTTTGGCCTGGGGCAGATATTCAAGAGCTTTGACAAAAGCCTGTCTTGTTTTGGGGACCTCTTGGGTCTCTTTGATCTACAGCTCAGTTAGTGTGGGAAGTAACCAATGACTGGGACAGACAGGGAGATGCAGGCCTGAGCAATTATTCTTGAGGTTAGGCTTCCTCCCATTCTCTTCATGGCCCCTCATACCAGGTGGTGCCCACAGAAAAGAAACAACTTAAGGAAGGAAGGGTTTATTCCAATTCACAGTATGAGGTTATAATCCATGCCTAGGGAAAGGCATGGACGTGGGAGTTTGAGGCAGCTGGTCACATTCAGTCCACAGTGAGGAAGCAGAGACCAATGAATACTGTTGCTCAGCACACTTTCTCATTTTATTCAGTCTAGGACCTCAGGCTATGGAGGGGTGCCACACACAGTTAGCGTGGTGTAGTGGTTCATTGTGAAATATTCCCCACAGTCTCAAGTGTTTGTGATTAAGCCTCATACTTACTCTCCAGCTAGTGAAGCCATTGGGAGGTCATGCACTGCTGGAAGAGATGTTTCACTGGGGGCAAGTCTGGAAGTCCAGCCCTACAGGGTAGAACTAGCTTGTTTGTATTTATTTGTTTATTTGTTTGCACATGCATGTGTATGTGTGTGTACAGGTGCTCCAGAATCTAATGCCACTGCAAATAGATGCCAGATGCTTGTGCCATTTTTTGCATATGGCTGTACATGGGTGGGTGGGGAATCGAAGCCAAGCTGGCAGGCTTTGCAAGCAAACATGGTTAACCACTGCTCCATCTCTCCACCCCATCCTACTTGCTGCTTCTTCCTTGCTATTGTGACAAGATGTGATGCCCCAGTTCTCTGCTCTGCCAGGTTTTCTCTACCACAATGAGACTTCTCCTTGAAGTTGTAAACCAAAAATAAACACTTTTTTCCATCAGCTGATTCTGGTTGGGTGTTTTGTCCCAGGAATCAGAAAAAAACAGCTACAGGTGGTTCATCCCAATTTAATTAATCTAATCTAGAAACTCCCTCAAAATATTTCCAGAGATTTTTTCCCATGGTGTATCATGCACTTTCTCATGGCTAACCAGAAGCAGTTTATGAAAAGAAAATGGTTTCATTCAGTTTATACTTCCAGATGGTAAAGCTCATCATGACAGGGAAGGCAAGACAGGCTGGAACAGGAATGCACAATCCCATGGCACACAGGAAGCAGAGGAAGAAAGCAAGACATGGAACAGGCTTCAAGAACTCAGGGCCTACCCCAGTGACACACTCCCTTCAGCAAGGTCCCACCTCTTAAAGTTTTCAGGACCTTCTCAAACCACACCAAAAGCAGGAGATCAAGTGTTCAAACACCTGAGCTTATGTGGGACATATTACATTCAAAACACGATTCTAAATCGTGTTGACAACTGGAAAATAATATTCTTAGCACAGTGTGTGAGCAACAATAGACATTCATTAAATGTTACTTCTCTTTCCTTTATGAATATGCAATAAAATGACTGAATGGAAATGGTAGGACAATGATAGCTGGTGCTATATATATATATATATATATATATATATATATATATATATATATATTTCTGAAGTTTTTAAAAATGGTAACCAACTAAAAGTTTGCTCACATGATGGGAAGGAAAAGCATGAATTCTTGTGTAGTTCTGCTACCTTTTTTTCATGCTAGTTATGGACTAGTAATAGAAATTTCCTACAATATAACATGTAAAGGAAAATGTTACTTTGTAGCCACTTTTTATCTAATCATTTTGTAAAAACAATATTACTTTGTGGGGAAGGTAACTTTTAGAACAGTAATAGCACTTTAAATTATATCCAGGCTTGTTGTTTTGATGTTTATTATCTTATTTGATCCTAGACCTGTGTCTGGCATATAATAGGAATTGAACAAATATTTACTGAATATATATATATAAATAATTTAAACAAAATTTTCTGGAATAAATTGCTAATTATAATATTGTATAAAGGTCAGCTACTTATATAGTTTCCTATGAAGAAACTGAGACTCAGAGTGCAAATCAAAACCATGGTGAGCTGGATATTGAGGCTCATGCCTAGAATCCCAGCATTTGGGAGATAGAGACAGGAAGAATGTGAGTTCAAGGCAAGCCTGGACTATATAGTGAGACTTTGTCTCTAACACCTAAAAACAACCAACCAAACAATGAAACAACAACAAACTGGATATCATCTGACCCCAGTAAGAATGGCTTTTACCAAAGACACTAAGGATAGTAAATGCTGGAGAGGATGTGAGAAAAATGGGAACTCTTGTACATTGTTGGTAGGGATATAAATTATTATAATCATTATGGAAAACATATGGCCATTCTTTAAAAATTAAAAGTAGAGCTAATTTATGATCTGGAAAGCCCACTCTTGGAAATGAAAGCAGTATGTTGAGGAGATATATGTACTGTCATGTATACTGCAGAGATATTCACAGTAGCCAAGTAATGGAAATGCTAAGGATTTCTCAAGTGATGACTAAAGAAATGTGGTACATATATACAATTCAATATTATTTATCCTTAATAAACAAGTAAAGTCTTATCGTTTGTGACATTGATGGAACTTCTAATCATTACAGTAAATGCAATAAGCCAAGCAAAGAAACACAACTATTGCATGATCTCACTCAGATGTGGACAATAAAGAGTTGATGTCATAGAAGTTGACAGTGGAATGGTGGTCACTAGGGATAGTAGAGGATGAAGTGAAGGGGAAAGGTTGATCAGTGGGTAATAAATTACACTTAGACACTAGCAAGATGCTCTTGTGTGCTATTACACAGTGGAATGACTGCAGATAACAATATGATAGTTTATATTTCAAAAAGCTTAAACAGAGATTTGGAAAATTTTCACTGTAAATAAATGATAAATATTTGAGAAGGTGAATACATTTAGCCTAACTGGAACGTGATTCAGTATATATGTATACAAACATTGCATGCTACTATAATTGTATGTACTCTTGTATGTTTTTCATGTATCAGTTTCAAACAAAATGACACTAAAAAGTTAAAAAAAAAAAGGGCTGCCTCTGCTCAGAGATTAAAACACTTGCTTGCAAAACCTAATGACCTGGGTTTGATTTCCCAGTACCCACATAAAGCAAGATGCGCAAAATAGCACATGTATCTGAAATTCGTTTGCAGAGGCTAGATGACCTGGCACATCCATTCCCTCTCTCTTTCTCTCTTTCTCTGTTAGCAAATAAATGAATACAATATATTTTTAAATAAAATTTAGCCACATGTGATGACTCACAATTGTGATCTTAGCACCTGGGAGACTGAGGCAGGAGAATTGCTATGAATCTGAGGCCCGCCTGGGCTATACAGTGAGTTCCAGGCCATTCAGGACTACATAGCAGTACCATATATCAAAAAGCTGAAAAATTAAAAATAAGCATATATGCACAAAGCTATTTCAATTAAAGTATGACTTTTGAGACAGGATTTTACTGTGTAGCCTTGGGTGGTCTGGACCTTACTATGTAGACCAGGCTGGCCTCAAATTGCTCTTGTCTTTTGAGAGCTGAAAATACAGGCATGTGCCACTATGCCTTGGAATTATTATGAATTCTTAAGTGTGCTTTTATTTTGACTTGACTCTGATTGGTCTTTCCTCTAGTCCTTCAACACAGGCCTAATTTTATAGTAAAAGGTGGTGTTAAAATATGGAAATTCCCTTTGGTATTTACCTTTGTGGTAATGCCTTTAATTTATTGGAGTTTAGTCAGCTTTTCTTCTAATAATCAGCAGAACTTCATTGTCAATGCAGCTGGTTCACTTGCTGCCTATTATGTGGTATCTGTGGTGTAACTGACAGAAAAAAAACAAAGTGAAAGACTAAGAAAAACGGTGAGCTCAGCTATAGCGTTTCAGACATTCTGTTCTATGTGGTTGTTAAATTTCATGCTTTCTTTTTCTCATGTGAATTTTAGGTTGCCAGATGTCCTGTGAACATATGACTGCTCTGTGTCTCTGTGCCATATCCCATTTTCATCTGTATCAGAATACATAATGGTCCTCCCACTTGAGCCAAGTCAGACACAGTTGACTACTGTTGGCATTTGTTTCTGCCTTTTATCCTCCCCCCTCCAACCTTGTTGGAATATGCCCCACATTTTCCTAATACCCTTCACCAATTTTCTCACACATCTGAATCACAGTGAGGCAGAATAATGACTGAGGCAAGTCCCTGTAAGTTACGTAAAATCATGATGACAGTTGTTTCCTGTAGACATTATAATGTACTGCAGGGCCAGTACAATTTGACCTTTTAACCATCAGTTGTTTTTACCTAGAAATCATGAAAATTGGAATTGAAAAATAACTGTCTTATAGGCTTTCACTTTTTACTTTAATTATTTTTGGTGGAGACAAAGACTAGTCTGTCCCGATTTGTTCTTCCTGGGTTGTTCTACATAGATGAAGTTATAACCTCAGATTACTTACAGTAAGTTATCATCTGGTTGACAAGAAACTGGCATTTTCAATAATCTACTGTATTTAGATAATCTAGTGAAGAGAGTACTGGTATATATGCCAATGCTTTGATTGTCAAAATCTCCTGCTTACTATAGTAATTGCATTTAATCGACCTGAATTTTACATTGATCAATAATATCAAGTACCTGTAATATAAAAAATACTGACTAGAGGTTGTCTGTTCAAATGAATTTAAATAGGCATTTTAGAATCTTGAAGTCATTGGGTGTCATTATTATAAACATGTTATTTTAATAATATACCTTATTTATATAGTATCTTCAACTTTCATAATGCTTTTGTAACATGAGTTTCTCATTTACCTTAATTCATTCTTTCTCTAAATTCATTGGGTAAGTAAAGCAAATATTATTATCATCCGTTAATAACTGAAATGTGGCCAGGAAAGGGCAAATCTAGACATTTAATTCCAATAATTTTCTGACTCATAAGTTGCTCTTGTCATTTAATATTTGTTGCTCAGTAGATTGCTAGATACCAAAATTTAATAGAGCATTTTAAAAATAATCTAGTCCTCTGAAATCATACCTTTGTAATTATATAGATAGTTTAAACACAAATCCTTCTGTGAAATGACCTTGGTAACCTGAAGAATGTTTTATATCTTAAAATACGAAATATTTGCTAAAAACTATCACAAAAGCAAAGCTACAGAAAAACATAGATTTTATTTTCTTGTTATAGTTTGTGCTTAGAATAGTTAGCTGGAGGGAATTCTTTTAATCCATGTCAAACTATTGAAGATTAAAAAAAAAACTATGTTCACAGAATCTTTAAAATTTTGAATTGATAATACCTAAATGTAAAGGCAGTTTTTATTTCCCATGTGCCTTTTCCCATTATTTCATTGTAAAATTCTAGATGATAGAGAGGATGTATTGCATACATGTGGGGATACTTCAATGCCTTCTCACAGTAAGTTCCCAGAATAAGTGTTTGAAGGAAACGGGACTGAATTTACTTTTGATGTTTCTGCCTTTGGTCACTTGAGTCCATCTTCACCAAATCTAAGAAGGTAAAAAAAAATTGGGGTACTTTGTCACTTTCTTATGTCATTTTCCATATTTTTATCAAATTACTAAAATATAAACTAATCCTGTTTTCCCCTTACTCATAAATCTCCTAGCCTGTGAAATTGAGGCCAAAGAGAAAAGAGTATCTTCACTCTTAATGTTATAAACTCCACATATATATTTGCTGCAATAAACGTGCATACTTTATAGCTGGAGGAAAAAAGTACACTCAAATCTAAAACATGAAAACAAAAGAAAAAAGATCTTAGTTCAACTTTTCTCCAGAATAAAATTTGAACTCCTTAGATATGTAGATATCTTTAAGACTTCCAAACTCCACCCTAGGAAACCCTGTTTTTCCTTTTGTTCCAATCAGGGGACATGGCTCATGGTTAAAGCACTTGCTTCCAAAGCCTCTTGACTTGAGTTCCATTTCCCAACACTCTTTTAAAGCTGGGCACAAAGTGGAGCATGTGCCTGTAATCCCAAAGTACCTTTGACAAGGGGAGACTGAGCCAGGAGAATCCAAAGTTTGCAGCCTGGCTAGACTGGTATCGATTTGCAACTGCAAGAGATGCTCTCTCAAAGGTGGAAGAAGAGCTCAAATACCTCAAGGTTGTCCTCTGACCTCCACATGAGCAGTGTGACATTGCACATACATACACAAAAAGTTTGAACTCCAAATGCACTTCTTCAGTTCATAACAGAATACCATAGCACTGCATTTCATAACTGTATATCATAGCACTGTGTTTATACAACAGCCTACCCAGTTGAATTGTGGTCAGAGCAAGACTTGAGTAAGAGTTTAGATACAGTTGTATCTCCATTCTTTCTTCTCTCTTCCCCCATGTCTGTACCCAACACAAAGAAAACATGCAATAAATTCTTTTGAATTAATATTTATAAAGATTTAACATATTAACATTCTTTTCTAGGGTAATAAAACTTATATTAATTGATATAATTAAGCTGGGTAATATTGAGTAAATGTCATTCATCCTTGAGAATCAGTGCCATACATTGGCTAGACTATAGATTATATTCTGTTTCTTTTCTTGAAATGGCTTTATTTATTTATTGATTGATTGATTTATCTATTTATTTTCAAGGAGAAAGAGATATCTTGTCACTGCTAATGAATTCCAGATGCATGTGCCACTTTGTGCATCTGGCTGTACATGGGTACTGGAGAATTGAACCCAGGCAGCCAGGCTTTGCAAGCGTCTTTAACCACTGAGCAATATCTTTGGCTCTCTCTCTCTCTCCTTTTTTTCTCTTCATTCTTTTTCTTTTGCTGTTTCTTTTTTCTCTTCCTTCCTCTTTCTTTCTTCTTCTTCTCTCTCTCTCTTTCTTTCTTTCTTTTTCTTTCAGCTAGGGTTCAAAGTCAGGGCCTTGCAGATGCTAGGCAAACACTCTACCACTGAGCCTCATTCCCATTCCCAGCTTTGGAGTGAGACAACAAGTCCTAGCAGCATGACCCCTGGCAGGTGACCTCAACTCTGGGTGCTTCTTTTTCTTTGATTTGTATAATGGGGCTAATAATTTTCACAGTGCAGACAAGTTGAAAAAACCTACATCAGCCAGCACAATGTCTGGTAAAAATCAAGTGGTCATTAAGTGGAAGTTCTTATTAAACTTATCAGCTGCTGTTTCAGTTTGTAATGTTTGTTGCCACCAGGGAATTTAGCATTTAATTGTCAATGCTAATTGTCTAATGCCATGCTTCAATTTAGCATTGCCCACAGTACCTCACTTATTACTGACCACAGGCTCCAGTTGAAACTATTGTGTTAAAACAGTGTCTTGTCATGAAAAGAGAGCATTGGATTTGATATCAGGATGACATTGATTTATGGCAAGCAATGTTCCTTTCTCTAGGCCTCATTAGCAGGTCATTCGTTTGTAAGATTAAGGGAATGGGCTTCTTTTTTAGTTTCTTTTTGTCACTCTCCTCTTTTTTGACACAGAGTGTCACTCTGGCCCAGGCCTACCTGGAACTCACAGCAGTCCTCCTACTTCAGCCTCCTGAGTACTGAGATTATAGGCATGGGCCATCATGTCCTGTTTGAGTCATTTCCAGCTCATTAAAACTGTGATTCTGTAATGACATTATTGATCTTGACCCTTTTGTGAAATAAAGAATTGTGCTGTATGTACTTAAGCAAGCCTCTATAGCCAGATAGAAAAATGCAGGGTCCAGGGAGGTTGACCAACAATTTCAGTATGCCCAAAACTCTCCCAGTTTTACACAGAAAGCTCTGTGTTTCGTGAATCCTAAGTCCTGGGGGAAATCAAACACAGTTGGTCTTCTTACCTCATAGGGTAGTTTGACTTATAAAAGTATTTTTTTTTTCCTTTGTGGCTGGTTGGAGTTTTTCCCTCTTGCATTCTACAGTGACAAAAAACAATGCTTGGGAGTAGAAGGAAAAAAATCCAGAAAAGCCCATATATACAAATAAACCCTTTTCTTTGAGGGATCTTTAAATGCAGAATCAGTTGCTATGGAAAACCTTATGTGGAACAGGTACTATGTTAGGCCGTGCTGTTAAGGCTAGGGATGTAGATGAATCTGTCCCTACACCAGGGCTACGTATGTGTGGAAGCAAGTGGGGAAGAGACATGTAGGACAAGTGTCAGGGCTGAGGCCCCCACTGGCCACAAGGATGTTTGCTCTAATGCAAAAATATGTCAGGCTGCTCCGAGGAAGTGCCCAGGCTGTCGATTGGCTGTGGAAGTGTCTAGGCAGAAAGTTTGAGCAGTGCTGTTGCTAAGTAATTCTCAAGTGACTATAAAAGTCACCATGAAATCTGAAAGGGGGTTGTGACATTAGTTCTCAAGGAAAGGGCATCCCTTAAGAGATGAGAAAAGGAAGTTTAGAAGATGACAAAAGGGGCAGGCTGGGGTAAAGGAACCTGGGAACAGAACTACTACTCAAATGGTCCCTGCAGTTTGCCTTCCCCATTTTCACCTCGTTTTTCTAAATGATAATCCCACCTAGCTTCCTGCTGCCATAACCTTGGTTGACACTCACTATTGCTTGTCATAGTGGAAAAGGCATAGGCAGTGAAGGCCAAAGAAGCCTCTACTACTTATTAGCTGTGTGACTTTGGGCCAGTGAACTAGTCTTGCTGGTCCTCTGCTCACTGATAACATAAAAACAAACATAGCTTTCTCATGGGTTTTTTCTTAGACACACTGGGGTAATTAATGTGTAAGAGAGGCCTAATATTATAGTTGGGTAGATAGGTAAGGTCCTCTCTTATTTTCTTCTAGGATCATGCTCATTTAGCTGATCATTTAGGTAAGTGAGAACAATCCCATTCAATTAACTCCAAAGAGAGAGACTCTAAGGGGAAAGCTGAAAACATAAAGGGAAATTATTAAGATTTGCTTGGACCACTCTTTGCATCTCACCCAGAGATCCCACCTTCTCCATCCTGTGTATGGTGAGAGTTTGTCTGATGGAAGTCAAGATATTAGGCCCTCTCAAACCCATAAGAACTTAAGTCCTTCCATAGCTTTGCTTTCTGGGTGTGTGCTGCAGGCAGCATGGCTCCCAGGGAAATCCGGGAGCAGCAGCTCCTCATAACCTACATGTGCTGAAAATTGTCTCCTGCTGCCCTGCTCCTTTGATATGGGAAGAGAAATAATAGGCAGGCACTATTGTAGGGCAAATTTCCCTGCTGTATGGAATAAGACCATGCATGCTAATGTGTAGGGAAGAATGAGTTACCATGGAGCTCTCATTATCTGCTCCGGTGCTCTTCTTTGGTTAGCTCAGAAAGGCCAAGAAATTTGCCTTCAGAGCTCTGTTTATATTTGTAAGAATTTCTCCTTCCCTGTACCCTTACCCACCAAAACCCATCAGCCTCCTATTTCCTCCCAGGCTGTCACAGATTTTCTTCTCCACTTGATGGCTACTTTCTTCCCTACCACTTCATACCTCACCTATTTCTGCCCCAACCATTCTCTAATTTTTCCACCCCCGACTTGCACTATCACCCTCTCTGCCTAGAATGTTCAGCACCCCACACAAACCTTGAACCTTTCTCAATTCCCTCCCTCTCCCCCTCCCAATTTCCTAGTCCCTTATCTTCCATGTCAGGTAACCCAAGACAGAACTCCAACACAAGTAACAGTTATCAACGTTTATTGACTACTTCAAAATATCACTTGAAAACTAATTTTTATTGAAAAAAATTTGGGTGATTGAAAAATCTTGATAAAAAAATCAGATCAATCTAACAGCTATATTTCTCAGTGTTAGTTTCTATGATCTATTCTCATGCATATTGTTAATAGATAGATAGATAGATAGATAGATAGATAGATAGATAGATAGATACTGGAATTAAAACATAATGCAGGGCTGAAAGCGGGGAGCATGCAAAGTTGTTAGAGAAAAAAAAAACACTAAAAATCATCAGGTTCAGTCCATGATCCAAGAGGCAGAGTCCTGGTACAAGTAGCCTTAGTCCACAACCGGATAGCTAGAAGTTCATGGAAGATTGAGGGAGCAGGAAATGCTGATGACAGTGGAGGTAACAGAAGACAGATGGCCAGCCGTCACCGGGACTCAGGACCTACCCAGCAATGATTTCATCCCGCCGTCTTCTATTCCATCTGTGCCTGAAGCAATTGTAATGGCAATAACGCGATGGAAAAGACACAGTGCGGGTACTCCACTGGATGTTCGGGTCGTGAGTCTCAAGCCAGTGGATTCCAAGAATCAGAGGGTATCGAGGTGCATGGATAATGTCAAACTGGAGCTCTTCCACGTGGTTTCCAATTTTGACTTCAACAGGTGGTGTTTCCTTGGTTATGGGTCCATTAATGAGTGGACGGCCATCAACCGTTTCGAGCATGAGAGGGAAGATGTTGTTGCGCATGGGCAGTTTCTCTCGAAGAACCACTGAATGGTCAATGCTGTTTCTGTAGGAGCCCGAGTCCACCATTGCTTGCTCAAAGAATTGTCGTCTTCCTAGTCGGATTTCAACAGTTAACCATAGGGTAGGAGACATAGATATGGGAAGGGAGGGGGACGCATATTTGTAGATTGGCCCGTCCGGGGTCCCCCTTACCGCCGGGCCTCCATGTTTCCCGCCTGCTGTGCACGATGAGGCTTGACACGACAATCTCTGGCAAAATGACCAGGATGACCACAGTAGAGACACAAGTGGCCTTCGAGGCGTCGGGCCCGTTCGGCTTCACTGAGGTGTGGGCGGTGGTGGTTACCTGTCGCTTGAGCAGGCTGCTTTGCAGCTGGTTGATTTTGAGGCCCGTTTCTCTCTTCAGAGGGGCTTGGCTCTGATGGCGCTTCAGCAGCCTCACCACCCATCTTCTCCTTAAGGCTGACACATCGAGTGATCACATCACACAGGTTGGCAACTGGACTTGTTCGAGACAGTTCATTTTCAAGAGAACTGCCAACCCCCTCTGGAAATTGGATGCAGAGGGGGTTTTGATCCCAGCTCAGGTATTGAGCCATGAGGTGGAAGAAGGCCACATACCTGTGGACAGGGCTCACCCCATGGCACAGCTGACTGATGTGGTGGTTGGAAACTTCCATGTTTTCTGCATGGTTGAAAGTATTCTGGAACACTTGTATGAAACTTTCAAATTGCTCCAACAGGGGGCTTTGGATACCCACCAAGGACTGGAACCCCCTCCCTGCCTCACCTAAGAAGCACTTGACAACAAAACTCACTAGAGTAGCTGCTTTAGGATGCAGAGGCCTTCTGACTCTCATGTAGCCATTCAACTGAACCAGGAACTCAGGAAGCTTCTGAGAATCCCCATTGGAGGCTAAAGGGTACTCTAAGGGGAAAGCTGCAGCCTCTACTCTACTGAGGGCCTGCGGGAACTTTGCAACTGTTGCTGTTTCCACAACTATTGGGCCCTCCAGGGACTGCTTGGGTACTGAGAGTTCTAGGAACTCCTGGGCATCTGAAGGGTCCAGGGGCTTTGGAGGCACCCAAGACCCCAGAGGCTCCTGGGTAGCTGGAAGCTTGAGGTGCTCCAGCTGTGATGACGCCTTCTGGTATTCTGGTGCCTTCTGGCCACCCTCAGCATTTGGGGAGTCATGGGGTTCTGAATTCTGGGGTTCCTCAGCTGAAGTGCTATCCTGGATGCCTGGTGACCCTGCCTCTGAGGCTTCTGGGAGATCACAACCCACTGGGGATGCCCAGAGCTTCTGGGCCTCCTGGAGCTCCGGGGCTGCCTGAGGCATCCAGGCTGAGAAGTTCTGGAGCTCAGCCGGAGTCTGGGCCTCCTTGATCTTTGAGGGCTCCTGGAGCTCCTGGGCTGCTGTGGGATCAAGGGACTCTGGGGGCTCCCAGGGCTCCTTGATATCTGGGGGGATAGGGGGTTCCTTGTTTGTTGGGGATCCCTGAGGCTCCTTGATCTTTGGGGGCTCCCAGGGCTCCTTGATCTCTGGGGACTCCCAGAGCTCCTTGACAGCTGATGGCTTTTGTGAGCCCCAGGCTGCTGGGGGCTGTAGGAGCTTTGCAGACTTGTGGGGCTCTTGGGCCTTGGAGGGCTTTTGGATTGGTTCATGTTCGTTGGGTGCTGGGAATTCCTGGAGCTCTGGGATCTGGGCCTGGAGGGCAGCATTTTCTTCCATTAGCTTCTGCACTTTGGCCTGCAGAATTTCATTCTCCAATTTCAGAGCTATGTAGGAAGCTGTTAAGCCCTCTACCATCTTTTGAGGAAATGGGTCTGGTTTGGCAGTTTGCTACCAAGAGAGATTGGATGGCTGCTTCTGAAAGCTGCTTACAGGCAGACATCAGGCTCCAGGAGTTTTCAAGGGGTGGGGATTTGGGCTGTCAAGGCTGATTACCAAGAGGTCACTGGGAGCCTCAGGAGCTCAGCAAAGCAAGGTGTCAGATACACTGTGAAGAAAGTGGGAGCCGAGCATAAGAAACTGTGGAAAGCACTCATTCAGTATAAATCAACAAAATCTGTCCAACTATGCTGGGTTTCTTTTTACCACAGCTTATGTTTGTGAACTGGCTCTGACCCTGTGACATTTTAAGAATAGCACCTGACTTAGACTATGCATGTCATTTTGCATTCTTCTTTTGACACTTAACATTATCAGAAAAAAATCTCCATATTCATTTACTTTACATAGTTTAGCATTCGAATGTCTGCCTAATATCTCAATGTAACATTTGGATTTTAACAAATCTTTTAGTGACTAAATCGCAAGTTAGAGCACTATGGATATTTTAGGCTCTGTGGTGAGCCAACCAAGAGATATTTTTGAGTGACTAGTTAGGAAGTAGGGGGGAGTTCTTTCTGACACCTCAGAACTCATACCACATAAGTAACCACACATGACCAACCTCAGAGAAAACAAGCAAAAGTTGACTAAATCAATATATATATATATATATATATATATATATATATATATATATATGCACCCATCAGACACATGCATATTACTTATAAAATTCCTCAAAGTAGTTAAGAAAATAATCTTTATAAATGTACGTTACCATTCAGAGACTTAGTGCAGGAGCTCGGCTGTCTGCATACCCATCGCTGAGGAGGGAAGTGTGTGAATGGCTGTGGGGGCTTGCCTTTTCTGCACACACTGAACTCAAACAAACACACCCACTCCCAGAACACGTTCCAACTCTCCTCTGTAACGTAGCTATTTTGAGTGCGGAAGACGTTTTTTTTTTTTTGACAGTACCTCACAGTTCAGAGCTGCAAGGAAAGAAGGATGCTGCGCTGATGTGAGACAGCCTCATGTACTCGGTCCTTGGTTACTTTAATAAATATTTGGCCAGGAAATTGAGAGTAATACCACTGCCCTTGTGAAAAGTTGCAAGCATTTCTGAATGACCACAGTGGTTTGAGACTTGATTTTTTTTTTTATATCTGTCTCACATTACTTACCCTTACTCTATCCACACTGGGGCATTTGTTTAATTCTCACTTAGAAAACAGCCTGCAGCCCCCCCCCCTGTACTTTCTCCTGTTTACCTACTCAGTCCCCAGGTTATAACATTGCAATATTTCTTGCAAACTTGACCATGAACAGATCTAAGCAGATTATAAATAGGATAAGGATGTAGCGGAAGCTGAGTTTGCGGATGTGTACTTGCAGCAGCCTTCTTAGAGACCCGTGTTACTTCTGAGTATCCTAGCCCAGGATTCTTCTGCTTCTCTGAGCTGCTCAGGTGCCTCAGGCAGCAAATGGGTACCCTACTGGCCTTTTGTAAAGTGATCCTGCTCCATATCTGGCTTTCTCTTCTCATGCCAGATCACAGTTATAGCCTGGGCATGGGCCATGTGGCCATTTTCTGCAAGGTTCAGAGGCAGCTTTTTTTCATTGCACTGAGTGTGGTTGGGGTTGTATTTGACCATGTCAAGCCCCACATCAAATCAACCATGATCCCATGTCTCTTTTAAAAATGTTCACTTAACACATTAGTTAGCCTAATGGGATAAAGCCTGAGGATGGAGTAAGTCTGAAACACAGCAACTTGACAGTTTGGGCTAGCTGAATCTGAATCCAGAGGCTTTGAAAAGGAAAGTAAAATCTTTTGTAAATTGAACTTTATTCTCTGCTTACCTTGCAATTATTTTTTTATATTTTATTTATTCATTTTCAAGGAGAGAGAGAGAGAGAGAGAGAGAGAGAGAGAGAGAGAGAGAGAGAGAGAGAGAGAGAGAGAGCGCACCAAGGCCACCACCTTGTGGGTCTGGCATATGTGGGTCCGGGAATTGAACCAGGGGCCTTACGTACTAGAGGCAAGTGCCTTAACCGCTGAGCCATCTCTCCAGCCCACCTTGCAATTATTGTATGATATAAAACCACACATAAAACCCCACCATTGTTAGACAATGGTTTATTCTGTTGAAAACTGAAGCAATTTTTCCCTTTGAGAAACCAAAACAGACAGCTGATATTTACTTCACCAATTAAAAAATAAGAGAGATATTTATGGCACATGCTACATTTCTTTTTTTTTTAATATTTTATTTATTCATTTACAAGGAGAGAGAGAGAGAGAGAGAGAAAGAGAGAGAACCAGGACCACCACCTTGTGGGTCTGGCCCGTGTGGGTCCTGGGGAATTGAACCCGTGGCCTTAGGCACTGTAGACAAGTGCCTTAACCGCTGAGCCATTTCTCCAGCCCTACATTTCTTTATCATTATGAGGTGGATGATTTAAGACATAATTTAAAAAATATTTTAATTGGTTGGGGGGGGGTCATACTTACTCAAGCCAACTAGTTTCACTCTTGTCACATTATGTTGCTTTCGGATAGCAGCCTGCTTCCAAACTAAAACTCTCCTAATTATTATGCTTTCCAGCTGTTTTGGTTTTTAATGCTGTTTTGATATTAGTTTGCTATCCACACCATTACCTTTATACCAGTTCACATTAAATTTATACAAATTGGGTGAATATCTCAGTCCTCTAAAATTTAGAATCTGAACCTCAGTTTATGAAACTGTGAAATGGATCCAATAATGATACATTGATACTTAACTTTATAGGTGTAGCACAAAGAATCAGTTAAAATTGGGATATAGTCATGTAGTGCTATATGCCTGTAATCTCAATACTAAGGAGACAGAGGTAGGAGGATTAGGAATTCAAGGTCATCCTTGGTTACATAGTGATCTACAGGCCAGCCTAGGCTATTCTGTCTAAATAAAAACAAACAACCAAACCAACACACAAAAAACCAAAAACAAACAAATGAATAAAAGAATCTGGATAATAATTTGGGTAAAAGGTTTAGGTAAGCATCTGGCAGCTAGCTCTGTAGCAGCAGTAAAAATTATGATTTATTCTTTCGAACCATCTTTGAATTGTGAAAGTGAATTGTTAAAGATTGAGAAAGGACTCTCATATGGAGAAATCTTCAGTGCATGGATTTTACAACACTAATTTTTCACCACTCAGCTTTTCTCTTTTCTTCCTGGTTGGGTCACGGATGGGCTAGTTTGCCAAATAATTGTCTCACATAGAATTGGAGGCACCTAAGCAGGAAGATGAGGCGATTAACATGGGCTTGTGCAGCAGCCAAGATTGATGTTTCAAAAGTCCATGGACTACAGCACTGAACAGTTTCTTGCCTGCAGGCATATTTATTCAATGGGTAAACACAGGGACCTTTCTTCCCCCTCTCCCCTTCACTAAAAGCAAAGACCAAATTTCAACATCCTTAAGTACAAGTTCCAAATTGCCTAAACATAATTATTCTCTTTTGAGTGGAAAAAAAGAGCTACACTGACTTTTGTCAAAATGCCTAAAGTGGTTTTAATATCCTGAATTAGTCAAGTAAGAATAGGAAAGTAATCCCATCCAAACTCTCATCGTGCTTCCCCTGCACTTTAATCCTTCTTACACTCACATGATGGGATTTATGGAGTCTTTAGAATGGTTATGAAAACATTTTAAGTAAGTGAAGTTTTGTTAACTAGGCAAATGAATATTTCAGGAAAACCAAGACAAATATGTTCACTGAACAGATATACAAAGCCTGCACAATAATAAGAAATGTTCATGCTCAGTTATGTTAATAAGTTACATATGTTGATTGTTAGCATAGGGAGAAAGAAGGGATGAGATGAAATTCTGCTTTGGTAAATGTACACTCTAAAACATTTGAGGTCTTGCCAGGGTCTTCATCCTCAAAGCTGGCTGGGCTGCATCTTTAGGCGACTCCGTTTTCTATCCCTCTTCTCACCCTGTATAGAACCAACAGGACAGGTTACCCCAAAGGTCTCTGGCCCAGTGCCCAGATACCCCTTGGGGGCAGTTCCACCCTGGTGTCTGTTTTCTTGAACGTGTTATTCTTATGGTTGTGTTACAGTTTGCAGCACTTTCTTAAATTTAACCCCTTATATGCATAGGACAAATTGAAATCTTCTCATTGTAAACAACAGCACTAGGATAATGGGACTTCTTAATTCCTTTGGATTTGGAAAATGGAGGCTGAAAAACTGGCAAGTATTCTCTTCACACATATGTCTGGGATTGTGAGCACCTGGTTAACAGAATGGAAACAGGGTCTATCCCAGGACAGCGGGTTAGAAGCAAAAATGTGTTACACTTCATCCCTCCCTTTGCTACTTTTACCATTTTACTGTTTGATTTCTTGACCCATACTTAAGAGGCCTTTTCCCTTGATTAGCTGTCATCTTGGGAAAATAAATCTCTACTGCAATGTACTAGTTCTTAAGGCTTTAAAGGGAAATTTCTTGTGGGGGTGTGTGGATTTTGTAGAATATTTTGAAAGACTGGAGCCTCTTCAATCTCTTTCTGTAAGGAGAACTATCCTAGGTCAGAGGTCATTTTGGAATTCTTCAGAGAACACCATGGTAGCTCTATCTTTGGTTTCTTTATAAGGTGCTAGTATAGCATCCAGCGTTAGCACATATGCTTTACAATCTCGATCTTATAGCTTCATTAAACTCTGGTGTAGTACTAACCCAATTGTCTGAGCAAAAATGTAGAGAAAGCCATCATTGAAGCATCATGGGTACAAGAAGCTTTTTCTATCTCCCTACTCCTGCCCAGACCCATATTGTAGGGTTTTGATCTGCTCTACTTCCTGAACCCCTATTCTCTGGTTTGCTAATACTGGTTTATGCAGAAAGCAGACTTCCTGTACCAGCAAGGCAGGAGAGAGGGAGAAGAGAGTGTGAAGGGAGGAGGAAAGAAAGTCAGAGGACAGAGGGATGGAGGGAAAGAGAGAGAAGATTGGAAAAGGAGAGAAACTGGGAGAAGAAAGAAAAGATATGAAGGAATGATAATATCAGAGAGCTTAAAAACTCAACAAATATACAAATTTGTTCAGGAAAGATAAAATTTTAATTTGATGGTTTAGCATTTGAAAACTTACATAAAAGGAGACTGTTTTCAAATTCCTAGGCTTACCTTGTAGGACTTAATTAGGTCAAATGTCCTTAATGGAGGTCATATGTGCTTTGTAGGGTTGCAGAGGGCTGAAGAACAGGTGATAGATAGCTTCTCAGTGAGACTGGAAACAAAGGTGGGTTGTGTAGAACATAAGATGCAGGAGTGCATGAGGTGCTGAGCTTTGCCATTGTGTTGTGTGGTACTTATATGTTAGTAGTTGGGACAGTGTTTTTACAGGCTTTGCAATAAGGCAGGTCTAGGTCCAATTCCCCGTTCTGTTTTTTACTAGCTATGTGATCTTGGCCAAGTTATCTAAATTGTGTGAGACTCATTTTCCTTATCTGGAAATAGAGATAATAATAGGTAATTGTGAAAGATTAGAAACAATGTTAGTATCTAAAAATAGATACTGTTGAGTTGTAGTAGATGACAAAAATCATAGTTCCGGCTTTCGGTTCATGATGGCAAACTAGAAGCCACGCAGTGTTCCCAGGGGAACAGAGGTTAGGGTTTTTAGCTGTGATCCAGGCTGTGGACGCAAGCAATAGCCAGGACCTTGACTTCGGACACTTTCCAGCAACAGATTCTTCTGATTGGAACCTGCATCCAACATAAGGGCATACCGGAGGCAGTGAGTACAACATCCCTGCTGGCAGGACCTGCTCAGGCGGTTGGAGCCGCCTGCCTTCCCACCACCCCAGGGCCCGAGCTGGCCGGCTTCCCACCACCCTGGGCCCAGGCCGGCCACCTTCCCAGCACCCCGGGGCCCCAGCCGCCTGCCTTCCTGCCAGCCTGGGGCTCTAGCCGGACGGCTTACCACCACCCCGGGGCCCGAGCCGGCCACCTTCCCGGCACCCCGGGGCCTGAGTCGGCCACCTTACCACCACCCAGGGGCCCGAGCCGCCCGCCTTCCTGTCACCCCGGGGCCCAAGTCCGCCACTGATGGGCCCAAGCCGGCCACCTTCCTGCCACCACAGGGCCGAAGCCACCCACCCTCACGTCACCCCGAGGCCCTAGCTGCCACCGCGGGGCCCAAGCTGGCCACATTCCCGCCACCACTGGGCACAAGCCACCCGCCTTCCCACCACCCCGGGGCCCGAGCTGCCCTCCTTCCAGCCACATTGGGGCTCTAGCCGGCTGGCTTCCCACCATCCTGGGGCCCGAGCCGGCTGCCTTCCCATCACTCTGGGACCCAAGCGGCACACCCTCCCACCACCCCAGGGCCCGAGCCGGCCGGATTACCACCACCCCGGGACCCATGCCGGCAGCCTTATTACCACCCTGACGCCCAAGCCAGCGGCATTCCCACCTGTCTGGGAGCGAGCTGGCCGCCTTCCCACCTCTCACCCTAGACCCAGCTGCTTTCCTGCCCAGGGAACCGGCTGCCTTTTCTGCCTGGGTCGGGCTGCTTTGCTGTCCTGGGTCCAGCTGCTTTCACGCCCAGGGAACTGGCTCCTCTCCTGCCCCTGAACGGGCTGCTTTCCTGTCTTGCATCCCAGCTGCTTTCCCATCGGGGACTGGCTGCTTTTTCTGCCCGGGACCGGCTGCTTTCCTTACTCTGGAACAGGCTACCTTTAATGCCAAGACCAGCTGTTTTCCCACCGCTGCACTGTTCGAGTGCTCAGATATATCAGAGGCATCCCAGCAACCACCTCATGTAGAATCAAAATGGGAAGACCTCAACACAAGAATATTACACCAGCTGAGGAAACCACACCAAATGACATCAACAAAACAACTAAAGGGAGAGAGCAGAGGCAGGCCCAGGAAGACACGACACTAAACCCTGATCATACTGGCACAGATCCTAAGGAGAACTTAATGTTAGTCATGCAAGAAAAGATGGACCAACATATTGAAAGGGTACAAAGTCAGCTTATTAGCTTTGCCACCAGGCT
>PVHP010030388.1:0-21737 GCA_004024765.1 Zapus hudsonius | reverse complement strand
AGAAGGAGAAGGAGAAGAAGAAGGAGGAGGAGAAGGAAAAGGAGAAGAAATGGAACTTACCTGAGTCATTCAAAAGCAAGTATGGAGCTCTTGATAGGGGAAAACTGAACAAAAATGCCAAGTGCTATTGTTCACAGTCAGGGGTCAGTTCACTGAAGGGATGGGGAGATTTACCCTATGCCTGCTTTTATGGAAGAGGGCAATCTCATGGGTAGGAGCCACCATTATTGCTCCCATATACCTGTATGTAACCCCAATAAACTCAAACTCATTGGTTTACTAAGCTAGACTTTGTTGAGATTGGCTCTGTAGTCTGCTGGTGTCTATCTGGGGAAAGTAGGCATTTATGTGTGCCACCCTAGATGATGTGATGCAGCAGACCAGCAGATCCAGCTTCCAGAATGCTTACCTTGATTTAGTGATCATCTCTTATCAAGCCAGTGCTCTTCAATCTTTACACATCCAGCTGTATATAAAATTATCTTCACATGGTACATTGGAGCAAACAGGCCAGAATCCTCACACGGAGAGACAAGTTACATGATGGCTTGAATTGCCTCCAGGAGCCTATAGCTTCAGCACACTAGGGATCAAGAATTCACTTCCTGTAATGACCCATAGCTCACTGAAACTATCGGAAAACTGCTGGCTTCAGATACCCCAGTAACTAGTCATTAAACTCACCTTAGTTGAGATTGGATACAAGCCATTTAAGCTAATGCAAAACTTTTTTTTTCTTATGAAGTCCAAATTACTGGCTATCAAGTGATGTCTGGTAAAAGAAGGCTCATTTTTGACTACTCTGATGGCCCAGCTTTGGTCAGCATTGAAAATATCTTGGTGCTCTATACCTAGTAGGGATGGGGTCTAAAAAGGGGTAAGACATCACTGTACTGACATTAATAGTTTAACTTAACCATTTTGGCATATTAAGATCAGTTACCATATTTAGAGGACATATTGTTGCAACGTAATGTGTACTGTATACATCTCAGTTATTATCTGAACAGTTGAGTCTTGAATTCATAACATGCAAATCATGCCAAACTGACTCAAAAAGCTAAACTAAAAATGGGTCAGTAATGAAAACTTCTGAAATGCAAGGAAATCACAATATGCTGTTGTGCTCATCTTTCTTTCTAATATACTGAGGATCCGTGCAGTTACTCCATGGCACAGAGCCTAATGATGAACCAGGGTGACAGTGGTGTCCTTACAAGGGGTGGTTTACTAGAGGGCTTACAAGGTCTTGTGTTCCCAATAAGGGCTGTGATTCCTACAGAGGCAACACTTCCTTGCACTTCTCATTAATAGTTAAGTGAGTTTTCTGGCAGCAGACAATGAAATTCACACGATTTATATTGACTCCTCCTGGGGAATAAATTATAGACTCCGGCTATCTCTGAATCACATTCTAGCTCCTGATTTTTATTTATTGTCACAAGGGTTACTGAAGCACAAATTTCTAGGAAAGCAAGTACTTCTGGAAAAATAAGGCAAATGTCTGGATGTTTCCACCATAATAATTTCAACATATTGAAAATATATTATCTATCAATATATTGAAAAATATGAATGCATGCTAAATATACATATATTTAGCATATATTTTAAGTATGCATTTCTATGCACGTAATAAACTTTGTATTACATTTACTATTTCATTAACCTATAACCATGTATTAATTTGCTATTCAGTGAAATTCTTTAACTTTGGGCACCATGACATAAAACTATCATTCACTAAGTAAATATTAGGGTTTGTCTATGGCCATGAAGATTTGTATAACTGTTTTTTGCTTTGTCAGTGTGGGGCCATCAACAAGTGACAATGTTCACAAGGCTTTAGTGGTTAACTTGGAACTTTTTACAATTTGGGTAAGCTTGGTTTTGGTGATTGTGCCTGATTCTCAACTGAGCCAGCACCCTGACACTCAACAGAAATACTGTTAACATGGGCATGAGTGTAGTGTTTCATCCACTGTGGCCTTCTGACCAGCTCTAGGTTTTCCTGTGGAGATACCGGATAATTTCTAGTGCAAGTCAAAAGTCTTACCAGCTTTGTGGTCCAATATTGATGCTGATTTTAGCCTTGGTTAAGAGTCTGTCGAATAGATGGAGCATCCACCCTTGGAGTCTCTTGGACTCCCTGCACATCGGACAGCTCAAAGAGGCAATCACATGTGAAGTGACAATTTCACTTGGAAAATATGGAGGCCTTGGATTGTGAGAACAGAAATATTACTCAATGGACCTATGAACATTCAGAAAAAAATAAAATTCATACAGTTATTCAGATTTATGTCTAGGAAATGAGGTTCATTTCAAGCTCCAATGGGAAAATAGAAGATTAAAATAAATGATGTTTAAAAATAATATTTTAAATAATGCTTAAAATATAGCTCAAAGCATCAAAGTCCACACTGAGTTGCTAAATTACCTTTTGAAATGAACAATTCTCAGAGGACTTTACTTAGAGGGAAATAAGTATAATTGTTTTACAGAAAGATCTGATTATACCTGGTGACTCTCCCCTTCCCAAAGGACTTAATTTCCATATCGTAGAAAATTATCACTCAGTCTTTCATACAAAATCGAGTAGTTTTTGATTGAGTTTGGAGGATAGTTTATCTAAAGCTAGTTTCCTAAGGCATGGATTTATGGAGCTAAAGTAAAAACTGGCAGGGAAATTTGGGGAAAAAAACACCAAAAAGCAAAGAAAAAGAATGTTTTAAGAGAATAGTTGAACGATGTGAAAACAAGATTAAAAATGTTCATTGGGGGGAACTGGAGGAGAGGGGTTATAATGCAACATAAGTTAAAACATTAGGTAATAAAGAGAAAGTAGTTGGGGAGGCAATTATTTTATTATTTTTAAGAGTAGAAAGCTGATAAAGATGATTTGAAAATTAAAAGTACAGGGGAGATAGTATGTAGACATTACTTTTTAAGACTTTTTTTTTTTCGAGGTAGGGTCTCGCTCTAGCCCAGGCTGACCTGGAATTCACTATGTAGTCTCAGGGTGGCCTTGAACTCATGGCAATCCTCCTACCTCTGCCTCCCGAGTGCTGGGATTAAAGGCGTGTGCCACCATGCCTGGCTGGCACTACTTTTTAAAACTATGAATGAGAAGATGAGGAAGATGGTGTGGCATATTAATGAAGACTATCCCTGGGCTGCCATGAGAATTCCTTTTAGAACAGAAGATCTTTGAGTACTTTACAGGCACAGAGAAAAGTAGAAACTGAGTTGGAAAATGAGGAGCCGAAGGTCAAGAGTGGAATGTTGGTGGAGAAAGATCACGACAAGAAGTGGATGCAACAATGAAGCGATTGGCTTTAGCGAGGGCTTGGGGCTGGTCCTTCCACAATGTGGAGGAAGGGGATGGATGAGGAGGAGAGGAGAAGTGTACAAGATCGACTGAGAGGAAAAAAAGACGACAGAGGTCACACAGGAAGGATTGCTTTTCCTAGTTCGAGGTGTCTTGTACTAAATTATAAAGATGATCAAAGTTTTTGGGGAGAGGAAAATGTTTCTTCTCCCAAAGAATTGAACCCCAGTATTTGTTTTTCTAATGATTAGAGTATAGGATATGTTAAGTCATAAATTACCTTTCCTGAGAACCTCATACAAAATCTGTGTTTTCAAATCCATCAGCCTCAGGAACCTTCAGTGTGGGAAAGTATTATTCAGACCTGTGATGTGGCTCTTGCATAGATACTAATTTGAAACATAGCTTGGACAGCTCACCAGTTATTTCACCTTTCGATTCTAGTAAACATTGTTTCAAGGAAATACCTCATAGTATGAGATAACCCTATTGCTCCAACCAAATGTGGGATAGTCTATTGAACCATGCCCACACTATTTTTTCAGAACTATTTATTAACATTCTAAGGAAATTATCCTATCATCAAAACATATTCGAAGATCTTCCTTCCCCCTCTACTTTGCACTGTTCTCATCCCTGTTTTCTTTGTTCCTTTGGCCTATGTTCTTTCACCAGGAGTACCATAAATAAATAATTCTCTCCTAAATCTGTAAGTGGGTTCTGAATTACAGGCTTATCAATCCTCTTTTCTGAGTCTCGGGGAAAAGATAGAATTCAGTCTGAAAACATTGCCCTTGGATGCTTTAAATATGATTGTGACCTTGGAAGAAAAGACAGTAACTTTTCCCAAGAAATGGTATCTGACTGTCAGTGATATCTTACATATATTTATTGGAGAAGGAAAAGAGGGTCACTTCAGACTTCATAAAGTACATCCTAATAGTCACTTACATGTAAGACTAAAGATGACTGGGTTAGTAATACACTTGGGTTTAGTGATAATAGATTTCTCAAGCTGAAAATGGAGAAAATATCAGGCTAGAAATACTGGCCAGAGCCTTCCAAGCAGAAAGAATAATATAGCCACGTTGAGTCTTATGATTGCTATAATTTTTCATGAAAAGAACATAAAGATTTAATATGCCTTTTACATGGAACAAAGGTAAAAGAAAATAAATGGGATCTTCTCCTATCATGCAAACCGTGTTGGAGTTTGGAAACCATAGAAATGACACAAGAGATATAAGTTGCTTTCATAGGAAGCTCATGGAGTTAGGGCAAAAGTTTCAACAACCAACCAAGACTGGGAAAGGATCACTCTTACCACACCAAGAAGGAGGCAAGATATGCAAACCCATTGGGCCACTCTTCTAAATGAATCTGTTACTTAACTCACAAAGCTAGGATGATATACATATTTCAAAGTAGAACAGACTTTTTAGATTGCTAAACATTAAACACAAAATTCTATCATTATTTACAGAGAACATTTAGTTTTCCATCTGCCGTTTATTTAGCAAATAATTTCTTTTTATTGTAAGTCTAGCTATCTTCATGTGAGCGATTGACGGAGAGGCTACTAAAATTAGAATCTAGCTAATTCAGAAATGTGTATCTCAGCCTATGCTGATCTCATGCTCCGATGGAGATTCTGATTATGTCTTTCAGAATGCTGCAAGAGAGTGGCAACTCATCCAGTCCTACCAATGAAATGCAGGCCGATAGCTGACATCCTGACAAGAGATGAGCCACCCCAGACATAGCATGGAGGATCCTTATGGAACCCCACAGAGAATGATGGGATGAACAAGTGACCCAGAGCCACAGCCAATCAGTCAACACAGGATAAGCCAGTGAGACAGACACCAATGATTTTCGACACAACCTAAAGCAGAAGTACAGAGACCCCTAAGATCTCAACAATAGAACAGCCTTAATACTCACCCACCATGACTCAGGGAACTGAGCAGAAGAGGGGACAGAAAGATTGTGAGAGCCTTGGTGGGGGAGAATATCCAGAGACATGGCCCCCCTCAGTAACAACATACTAGGGCCAGTGGAACCGGGCTGACTCCTCGGCTATCCATGGTCCCCTGCCCCAAGGACTGATCCAGACAGCCCACGGACGAGGATATCCAGCTGATTGGGGATGGGGAAGAGGGTCATTGGGAAACTGGGGAGAACAACTCATTTTTTGCCCATTAAATAATGTAACTCATTATGGACAATAAAAAAAATCTTGTTCCGCTTTTGGTTATAAAATGAAAGATTTTTCCCCAAAAATGTTAGACTAATAGCAAACAGAAAAATAGAAAGGGCATTTTTCTCTTATCTGTAAAAATTAATCTCCTACTCTTGATATTGTGGAAGGTCTATATTTTATTTTGATTTTACAGCCCTGTATATATTATTTCTAATTCCATTGTTAAAGAATTAAATGCCATTTAGAATATTCAGCATTTCAAGGAGAGCAAAGGGAATGTCTTGAGCTCAGGGCAGCCTGAGCTCCAGCGTAAGATCCCTTCTAAAATGACAACATCCACTCTCTTAGCTTAAAACTCTTAGATTCACAACTGAAATTTAGTTTTAAGCTTTCCACATGAACAACCATAATTTTCTTCTCAAATTTTAAAATTTGTAAATTTGTTTTCCATTATGGAGGGCAGAATATCTTTTAAGTACTACAGCATTTCTGTTTTTAACCACAGAACATGCTTGTAGATCATGTACTCTTGCAACCATGAAGCAAGAGGTTTTCCTGGTAAATACATACATACCTTAAATGAGTGGAAATGCAATGTTGTCATGGTTCACTACAAGTCCCTGGAAAGCAATGGCTCCAGTAGACAGTGTTGGATGCTTCAAGTGACTTTACTTTCCAGTGGTACAAGGCCTGAACAAACACCATACCAGTTTAGCTGGATGGTAGCATGCTTGGGGGAAGTATCTTTTATGAACTTTTTAAACTAAATGACCAGATACCTTAAGCACTAGGCTTCAGGGGGCTGAGGTCAGTCTGGCTCAGGAATTTCACAAGATGTCTTCCAGATGTTGTGGTTTTGGTGTCTTGTTAACTGATGAGTTAATTGTTGTTTATAGAAAACTTGTCCACTACCTTGACTGCTAGAGCTAACCCTCAGTCATCCTTACAAAGGATGCTGCTAAGTAAAAGGAAGCCACAAACATCAGCAATCGCTCTTTTCTTAAAAAGTAAAGAGAAGAAATGTTTTACTATGAAACAAAACACAGCATTATCTTAAACACAAAGAGAAAGCTCAGTGAGTTTCTCAGGCAAACATTTGGGGATGTCCAGAGTTTCATTTTTTCCATCCTAATATCCCTGTCCATATCTTTATCTCTATCTCTATCTCTATATCATCTATATCTATATCTATATCATCTATATCTATATCATCTATATCATCTATATCTATATCTATATCTATCTATCTACCTACCTATATATATATATTGCTAATATATCTATATATATATATATATATATATATATATATATATATATATATATAGATATAGATATATTAGCAAAATCTCCATTGCTTTCTTCATTTAAAGTACTATTTACATAAGAGTTCTCAGGAGATCCAAACGATATCTGCATTTTTGAAAAGTTCCTGACAGTAAGTGTTTAGTGTCTGACTTTCCCTGGCTTCTGTGATTCCCAGCTGCCTCTAGTTGCTTGCAGTTCCAGTTCATTCATTTTCATTCCTGCATAGTATTCTTTGGTTCCCATGTTTACCAACTCCACTGTGGAGAGACATGTCGGTGGATTCTCCTGTGACCCTCGTAGGAAGGGTGCATCAGTGACTCTCCCTGTCCCTGCAAGGGGCACTCTAATCACGATCAACCTAAAGCAGTGGGAAAGGCAGAGCTTCAACTTTAGAACATCTCCCTTGGCGTGTCAATTTTCTAATGTCAAAAAACACATCCTCAGACTAGAGAGAGAGCTAGCAATTACTACATTTACCTGTAAAGCACAATGACCTGGTTTGATTCCCCAGTACCCACATAAAGCCAGATGCACAAAGTGAGGTGTGCATCTAGAGTTCACTTGCAATGGCAAGAGTCCCTGGTGCGCCCATACTTCCTTTTGTCTCTTGCCTGTCTCTGCTTGCAAATAAATAAATAAATATTTAAAGAAACACATCCTCATCCACTCTCAGAACTGACAGTTCTTTTCGTTTTATTGCTACCACAGGGATGCTCATTGTGAATGTCATGTGCACTAATTCATGTATAATTACTGCTTGCACATTTGTTAAGTGCTTGAAGTCCTAGGAGAATTTCCTTGGTGAGTTAATATGTTCTTGTTTTTTGAGACACTCCTATCAGTCCAGCTACAAGCCACATACCGGTTCACCTGTCATGAATATGCTTGGCTAGCCAATCCTTTATTTATTCATTGTATCAATAGTGGATTCTTAATAAAACACTTTCACTGATTACACAAAATTATCAGACTTTTAATCAGTATATTTGAACTGCAGTGGATAACTCAAATACCTCCCTTTCTTCCATAAACTAGATTATCTTTAATGAATATCAAGAATTCAGCCAAACTTATGAAAGGAAATATAATTACAGGTAAACTTTTCTTGAATTTTATTTTTAATTTAGTTATCAAATTATTAAAGAAAATTAAAAAGTAAGAGAAAATGAATACTTCATTTCAAAAGTAAAAGCCTTAATAATGTCAATATTTTCAATTATTTTATTGGGAGGAGGGAGGATGCTTTGTTATTAGCGCTGGTGTTTTGATACATGTGGTCAATCTTACTTTATGACACTAGTACATTAATTAAAAATTTTTACAAATTCCCATACAAATATACTGGGTTTCAATGCAATTACAAATAATTTAAGTAAATAAAAATCCCACAATTATGTATTTAATAGCTTCCATTTTGTTCATGTTTTATTCCCTTCTGATTTAATATTGTGTACAAGAAATTATGTAGTAACTAATTGAATTTTCAGAATACTGAACAAGTCATGAAAATAAAATTACAATGTCATGTCAGTACCATGATTCAGTAGTAGCTATAATTGCAGCTTTTGTAATGTTCATTTAAGTTACTGTACAATTACTACTTGGAACCTCTTACATAATATACTATTAGATTAGGTTGTATTTCAATGCTAATTCAAACTATTCTATGCTTCTTTCTTTTTTGTGATAGTGAAGATTAAACTTTGTGAATGCTAGTAAAGCAATATCCCTGATCTGTATTGGGTTTTAAGAGTAAGAATAACTTTAAAAGAATGCATTTCAGTTGTTAAAATGACTCTTCAAAATCATCTCTCAAGTAGTAAATACCACTTGTTCATATTATTATAGTTACCATGAAATTCCCTTGATCAATACCCACCTCTTTGAGCTATCACTATCTAACTTTTAGAAGAGGGAGCAGAGTTCAGAGGCAGAAAATCAACTGCTGAAGTCCTCATAGTTTGTATAAAAGAGAAGCATTTTAAGACATAGATTGCGGCATCCAAAATCCATGTTCTTTTTACAACTGTGTTTGGTTAAGAACTACCTGCTTTATGTAAAGTAAAGTGGTAAAGAAATACAAAAGTGAGAAAGGAAAGATATTCAGAGGGCCTCCTGAAGTTAACTTAAAAAAAAACAAATAATTGCAAAACCACTGTGGCATGAATGTATCAGCATGCCATGCTGAAGTTGTCCAGATGCAAAACCAGGAAGAAAGAGGCAGAGACCCAAGAGTAACATTCTGGACATTATCTTGAAAATAATATCCATAGAGTCTGTTTTCCACTACCTTTGTTAATTTCCAAAGTTGTCTGGATGAGTGCAGAACACATTCTAGTGTGGAAGTGCTTTACATAGTATAACCATGCCTGTGATTAAGGAGTGGGCTAGGAAAAGCTGAACCTTGAAAGTCTAACTCTCCTTTGGATGGAACCCAAGAAAGATGACTCCCTTTGTTAAAAGATTTTTATGGAGAAAACTGGTTCTGCAGGAGTGCTTTAAAATTCAAGCTCTGTTTATGTTTTTTTAAAGAAAATAAATTAATTGGGCTGAAGAAACTGCTTGGTAATTAATGGTGTTTGCTTGCAAAGCCTGACAGCCAGGGTTCAATTCCCCAGGATCCATGTAAAGGTAGATGCACCAAATGGCACATGCATCTGATGTTTTTGGCAGTGACAGGACCTTCTGTCCTTATACTCATTCTCTGTCTATCTGTCTGTCTCTCTCAAATAAATAAAAAATGACAAAAAGAAAAGAAATTTATTTCCAATAGTTGGATTGGCAGTTTCCTCTAAAGAGTCACTATGTTACAGAGGACCATGGGCTACTTAGTAATGTAGTTATTAGTTAATTTTCTAACCCTAACCCTAACTACCATGACAAAATATCTAAGAAAGCTACTTAAGGAAGGAAGAGTTCACTCATGCTCATAGTTTGAGGCGCTATAGTCAGTCATGGTAGGGATGGCCTGGCGGCAGCAGGTGACTCATTCCATTGTGTTCACAGTCAGGAAGCAGAGAGAGAAATCATTTCTCTTTAGTCATTCAGTCTGAGACTCCAGCACATAAGGTGTTGCCACTACTTTCAGGAAGGGTCTTCCCTCCTCAGTTGAAACTCTCTGGAAACTCCTTTGATAGCAAATCCAGAGGTATAGCTCTTAGGCTAGATGATTCCAAATCCAGTCAAGTTGACAATGAAATTTAACCATTATGATCACATATATAATTCAGTAGAGAGAATTAAATAACCAATCACTTGGAGTAATAAAATAATGACAATCGAATACATCTAAATATTTACTTAACTTAATTATTATGTTTCAATATAAAGACAAATATGTATTTTATAATAAATATTTTTTAAATTGAAGTGCATACTCAGCAACCTAAAATTGTAGTTTTGGTTATTTTGGACACAAAAATCCATGCCAGCATCTATTTATAAAGTATTTGTGGCCATTATTGTCAGGAAAATGTATGTCAAAGGTATAATCTCAAGGACACAGCCTAGATTGACTGGTCCAGACAATATTTTAATGTCAGAATCTTATGACTTCAGCAGGCTAAACACATTAGAATGCCTTCAAGGGTAAGAAAATCTTTTTCCCATCCCCCAGAACTAAGAATACAGTGATTTGTACTACATACTTTTATGAGCTAAGACCCTGCCAGTCAGATGCATTAACATTAATTACTCATAGATGGCTTGTTTATGAAGTACATAGTGTGGAAATCAGTTAAGTACATTTGTATTCACCAGACAACTGTATAAAGGTAAGGGATGCTATTATAATAGTAATCACTATAGTAGTATTCTAGACAAATCTACTTTTTCACTTATGGAAATTAAATGCATTTTGTACAAATTTAATGATGTTGCTCATCTTTGGAGATGACTTCATCTCGCACAGCTCTTCTGTATGAGGATTTCTGAAATAAATACATTAGTCTGTATTTCACACACAGTCCCTTTCAGTAATAGAGATTGCTATTACAGCCTGGAAGGCTGCTTGCTGAGCAATGGCAGCCTCTTCGTCATGCTGCTCCATCCAAGAACCTATCACATGACAGCCTCCTACTGCACACAGCACTCTCACTGGATAGAATGATTTTTGGATTTCTTAAATGAGTTATTTCCCTCATTTAATCTCCATTCACTTGAATGAAAGCTTTAAAGAGAAAGGACCTTGTATATGTTCCTTAGGATACTGATTTCACAGCCTCAAGAAGAGCAGTTTGCAAAGTCAAGCTGCTCAGTAAACTAACAAAAGGATGAAGAAAAGAAATGGCTTTCATTGGCATTTTCACTAATTATTCTTTTATAATTGATTATATAATTACATATCCCTAGACTATAACAATGGCTTAATATAATGCTCAAGCATTAAAAGATTATTGAGAATTTTAATCACTGACTTCACTACTGCTGCATCTGACATCACAACCTTAATATTCCCCCAGGAAGATGCTTTCCTCCTCATTTTTATTCTTGGATTTTCACAAAATTGCTGATGATAGTTAAAATGATATTTTATTGATGATAAGTTTGAAATTATTGTTACCATCAACTGAAGCATCTTGCTAGAGCACAGCATTATTTTTCCTTGAGGAAATATTCTGTTTGTGGTTGAAGTGCCTGGTAAACCACAGTTAATTCTGATTTTTAAAAAGAATAATCTTTGAAATTCTAATTTTAATATTAACATATAAATATTTCATGGATACCACTTTTTGTCTACTTTTGAGTACTTTTCTTAACATTTTTTTTTCCCATAAGATGACATAGCTCAGCAGGCAAACTGTGTTAATTTGTGAACCATGAAGGCCGACCCACATTTAGATGCTCAAAGTCACGGACCTTATATATGACATTGCATTCTAGGGTGATATACAAATATATACAGTTAAAAATAGCTCTATGTAAAATCTATTCTCAGCCTGGGGAGATAGCTCAGTGGATTAACTTAGAGGACTTAATTAAGTTTAAAAGTTTTACTACTATTATAAGACACTTAGGTTGTCTCAGAATGGACTTTCAAAGGTCACCCTATTTCTAGGAAGGAAAGAGGATCAAGTCAGCTTGGCTAAAGCATTTTTCTATTTAATTCAATATCAGCTTCCTCACAATAATTTCATAGATCAGTTGTCTATCTGCACATTACAGTTAAGAATGTTTTAAAACTCAATATTCATGGGTTCTGTTTTGATTAGAAATATCTACTCATCATTATTATTATTTGGATTGTTTATTACTTAAATGTCTACTATAAAAATAGAGAACATTTTGTGCCCCTTAAATTCTTTTTTATTATGTATTTTGTTTTTAAAAATGCTAGGGCCTTAAGAGATGGCTAAGTGGTTAAGATACTTGCTTGCAAAGCCTAACATCCCAGGACTGATTCCACAGTACACACATAAAGCCAGATGCACAAAGTGATGCATGCATCCAGAGTTCATTTTCAGTGGCAAGAGGCACTGGCATACCTATCCTCTCTCTTTTTCCTTTGCAAATAAAATAAAATAATTTGAAATAATAACAGTAAATAAAAAATAATGCTATGCTCCACCACATATGTATTGTGCTCTGTATACCATAACACCTTTTTGTTCGATTTTGAACTTAATCAAGTTTACAGTTATGTTCAGAAAAACACATTTTAATTTAGTCAAAATGGATGTTTAGAAGATTTTCTTGTAGTCTATAAATGGTATGGACAAATTTGAGTTCATTTATTTTATAGTTGAAGCAGTTAATGACCCTGATGTTATTCTGGCATCATTTCATTGTGATAGATTTTGCTCATAAAGCCACAACACTGAACTAACCACTATTATTTCAGGATTAAAGTATGTTTTTTAACTTGCATTAATTAGAATAGCAGGCAACATTGCCTCTTGGTCTTTAAGTGAAGATCTAGTATAGAAAAGCAAGCAACGATGGAATGTTTCATAGATACATTAACACACCTCTGTAGTGGCTTCTATACAATGGAAAGTGTGTGTCACTGTGAAGAGTAAATGTCAACAACTCTTGCAAATTACACAGTTATCATGAATTACCATGAAAAATGAAGATTCGGTATTTATCATTGAACATGCACTGTCATTTTAGAACACCGTTATCAGAATACTCTGATGCAAAATAAATTTTATTATAAAACAGATGATGTGTTATTTACAACCACCCAACTGTAAAGCAGTTCTGGCAAGAACTTCCGAATACCTTTGTTCCTCAGTTATGGAAATAAAACAATATATTAATCTTCTACTGGACAGACCATTTTGGTCTACTCAGGCTGCCTTAACAAAAAGTCTGGTCTTTGTAACTTAAGCAATGAAAATGACATTCTCAGCATTTTAGGCTTTGAAAGTCCAACACAAGTGACTAGGTTCTGTTGTGGATTACCTTTCTGAGAGAGAGAGAGAGAGAGAGAGAGAGAGAGAGAGAGAGAGAGAGAGAGAGAGAGAGAGAGAGAGAAAGAGAGAGAGAATAAGACTGAGAGAGAAATCGCTTTTGTAAAAGGTCAGAGTTGTATCGGATCATGGTTACACTCTTGCTCAACTTCATCTCCTAACGACTACTTTCTGATGATAGTCAAATTGGAGGTTAAAGTGTCAACATATGAATCTAGAAAAGTATGCAATTCAGTCCACAGTGTTCTACCCCTCACTCACCCCCTCAAATCTTTTCTTTTTTTATATGTAAAACACATGAATTCCACTATAACCTTACCCAAAAATAATTCACTCAATCATCAGCTCTAAAAACCAAGGTCTCATCTAAGAATCGTTTAAAGTGGATATGGGTGAGAAGTGTGATTCATTCTGAGGCAAAAATTTCCCTGGTGTCGTAAAGGGGAAAGCTACAAATATAACGGGAAGAAGACGGATGTTCCTATTACAGAAGATGTTAAAAGGAAGGAAAGGGTGATGGTCACAAGCAACTCTGAAACCTACCAGGCTTGTTCCATTAGCTCTTAAACTTTAAGAATTATCCTCTGGTTCAAAACTTGACCTTTAGATTTGGGTCCACTATTACAAATCTCTGGAAGAGCTCTCACCCACGCAGCAGCATATCTAATCATGTTTTTTCTTAGAATACTGATTCAAACATTAATAGCTTCTAGAACCACCTATTAGAAGCACACCCAGAGTAGTGTTTCATCTAATGTCTGCACGTCCTACAGTCCAGTCAAGGTGACATATAAAATTAACCACTGCACTGCATAAATTTTGTATATAATTAACTTCCCATGATCCCTTCACCACGGGCCTATACTCAAGTTTAAAATATTCCACAAGCCTAGCAAATAAAAGCAGGTGTTTAATCAGCAATTCCTCATATACAATCATTGACAAGGTATAGAATTTCATTAATAATGTTCCTTCTATCTGAAAACTGTCTTCTGCATTTTAGGTTTACTATTTAATTCATGTGTGCTAAGTCATAAGTATAAAAATTGAAAAGTGAAGGAAGAGACTATCATAGACTACTTGCTGTGTCATGTTGAGTCTCATGAACATTGGGACACCAAAGAAGGGCTTTAATAATGACAGTGACCTATCAGATATGAAATTATAGAGTTCAATCTAGTAGCACTGTAAAGAATAAGAGGGAGAGAGGTAAAAGTTGACACTTGAATTGTAAGGAAGCCCAAATGGCCCACTATGTTAGCAACCGTGGGTGTGACAGAGTGGGAGGAAGAAAAAAATAGACATACTTGACAAGTACTTACGATGTGGACTTGTTGGAACTTTTGAGCCCTCAAGAGGGAAATTTGGGCTATGTCTATTCATAGAAATTTGCACAGAGAAGGTGTCAGCTAAAGTCACTATGAAAAACTAAATGACCTGGAGAGTCAGGGATGTAATCCCTTCAAGCAGATGACAGGGTTCAAGTGGGAGAAAAATAAACATTGAGCAACTAGGGAGCACAGAATGGTATGTCTTCATCATAATAAAAATGCTGTTGATGTAATGTGGTAGGTGGTAGTCTTGCTGGTATTGACAGAAGCATGATGAAAAATAGGAAAGGAAGCCATTTGTTTTTTAAGTTGTGGTTGCTTTGGTCTTGAGATAGAGTTTAGTATCTGAATAAGAGGTGGGGATATGAATACTATTTTGAATTGAAATGCATGCATTCAAATATGTGTTCTCACCTTCTTCCTGCAAATTACATGTACAGTTTAGAAAAGAGAATAAACATTGTCAATGTTAAATCCTCTTAGGGTTATTTGTTTCACTGATATTGCTCATGGAAAATAAGTGATTACAGTGCACACGATGCAAGAGAAGCACTGCACTAATGTTTGAGCCACACACAATCAGGTGTGCAGCTGAAAAAAGAGATCCTCACCTCCTTTTCTGGGAAGGAGCCAGCATAGGTTCTACATTCTCAGAGACCTAATCATTTGCCAGCTTATAGACAAAAGATATTCTTTTATCAGATGCCAATGTGCTCATTGTTTCTAACACCATGTTACTGCTTATTGATCTATTTTTATCATTAATGCTGTACTGGAGAATGCTGCAATGTCTCTGTCCATAAATGTAGAGCACATCATATATATATATATATATATATATATATATAAATTTAGCTCATGGTGGTTCCCCAGAGGGCTAAACCAGAGCAGATAATAATCTATATTAAATTAAATTAATTAATTTAAATTAAGTTATATCAGTGAAGAGTGATGGTCACACTAAGATTTTTTATATTAACTCATGTTATTGGAGTAACGGTTTCTATCTCGGTGAGAATTAGTGCTGCCCTAGCAACAATGAGTAACAAGTTTGGTTTTCAGCCAACCAAAATATCTTCCCCCTATTAAAACTAGTATTAACTAGGCTTGGGCCTTAAAGTAATTCAGGCTTCAATTATTTTTTTCACAAACTAATTCAGCTTGTAGGTTAAGGCAAACTGGTCTAAATTACTACTAAGGGAATGAAACTGAAATCAAATTCAGATTTTTAAGTGAAGCATCCTTTTAATTCTGGGAATACATATGGGCCAATGAGTAATATTCTGGCACAGTAAAATAACAAATGGTTCTTCTAGAAACTTCTCATTGTGAAATGAAGAACATTGTATCTGTGGGCATGAACCTTTTGATGGCACACACTCTTTCTAGAGCATTAAAGATTCTGGCATATGAATGCAGTTTTCATCAAAATGCTATCCAAATTTATGAGGGATCCAGATGAATGCTTTAAAACTCCATTTATCACTCATTTTAAACTTAGTGGAACTTGAGAACAGTTAATGTTCAGATCCAGGTTATAAATATCTCAAGTTTTTCTTAATAACCCGCTAATAGAATTTCAGAGAAACATGATACAATTCTGCTATTTATTTTTTGACTTTTCTCATTCACCAATCATAAAATTTAAATTCTGACCCAAGCATACCCTTAATGATTCAGTAATAACAAGTCACAATACTTATTACCAAGTTTTAAAAAGTAGAAAATTTCAACAAATGAATGAATTCTAGAATGTGCTTCTTTCCTCTCCTGTAGAAATGTACTGCAAATAGCATATCAGAATTCTAACCAATATTTTCTATCATCCAGTTAAATACGTTTATAATAGTGTAATTTTTATAGATGAAAATCACCATCTCCTTCCTTGAAGCAGTTTGTTTTAGATTTTTCTACATTTCTTCTCCAAGTAGAGAGATAAACCACGGGAGAATTTCTCAATTATATTCATTTCATAATGCACTTACTTTTGACTCTTCCATGCTTCTCATTTAAAAGGCAAAGCCCTAATGCATTTTTGTAAAAAATATTTAATCTCATCAAACTATAAAGTCTTTTGTAAATTTTATATGTTCCCATTAAGGATATTCAACATTTCCAAATATGAACTTGCACACTCACTTTGGCAAATTCTGTGCAACGAATGAAAGGCCCATGCATTTGCTTAAGAGTGGAAACCTCACTCTACACCCTAGCCTCCATCACCTCTGCACCTATAAATTCAAATAGTTCACTCACAAATCTGAATCTTTACTACAGTATTTAGTGCCGTTGATAACTATTGCATGAAGAAATGTACAGGTGTTTGTATCACTGAGATAATAAAGGAAAGTCTGTTTTTTTATAAAAGGGGCAGTTTAATGGACTAGTATCTCCCTGAAGACACTTGCAGAAACTCTATTTCAAGTATCTCTTCTGTGCTTAGCAGGGAGTTATAGTTTGAATGTGATTGTCCTCCACAGGCTCAGGAGTTCGAATCCTCAGTTCCCAGCTGGTGACTGGTGGTGCTGTTTGGGAGGTTGTGACATCTTTAAGAGGCAAAGCTTGACTGGCACAAATCACCATGGGTGGGCTTATTAGTTATAGCCTGGTCTGAGTTTCAACCCAAGTCCCATTCTCTTTCTAGTATTCTCTCTCTCTCTCTCTCTCTCTCTCTCTCTCTCTCTCTCTCTCTCTCTCTCTCTCCCTCTCTCTCTCCATTTTTCTAAGTTGCTTCTTGTCAGGGTTTAGTTGCAGAAATAGTAATAATAATAATTAATACATATATAAATGTTTTAGTTCTGATATAAAGGTGCTAGTATTTCCAAGATGGGCAGGGAAGGACACAGACGGGGGAGAGGGATTCTTTTCAACTGTAGTATTTGAGATACCAGAATAAAATCCTTCTGAGGGCAGGAGTCTGACTTCATTGCATCTACAATGCCCAAAAAAAGCAGAAAGAAAAGCTTCTAAATGAATGATCCTCCTAATCTTGGTTATGAGATATAATGTGTACATATGAGTTTTTTTCATAACTCAAGAGCTGATATTTCCTTTCTTTTCTTTCCTTTTCCTTTCATTTTCTTTTCTTTCCTTTCCTTTTTCCCTTAATTCCTTCCGTCCTTTCTTCTTTCTTTCTTTCTTTCTTTCTTCTTTCTTTCTTTCTTTCTTTCTTTCTTTCTTTCTTTCTTTCTTTCTTTCTTTCTTTCTTTCTTTCTTTCTTTCTTTCTTTCTTTCTTTCTTTCCTTTTTTGGTAGGGCCTCACTGTAGCCCAGGCTGTAGACCCAGGGTGACCTGGAACTCATGGCAATCCTCTGCCTCCCAAGTGCTGGGACTAAAGGTGTGTGCCACCACATCTGACCTGATATGAGGTTTTGCAGACGATCTTTATCATAACACAATGTTCAATGGTAATCATAATGTCAATTGCAATTTTATCTGAAAATTTGAGAAGAAGATATTGCACTCTCTGGTAGTTACCATTACTGAACCAAGAGACAGCAAAGTGGGACAGTTAAGAATAAGACACAGAATGTTGGAATGAATGGTTTTTAATCCCATGTCTAAATTTTGCTCCAGCCACATGACTTGAGCAAAATTTCTAAGTGCCTTGGACTTCAAGTTTTTTCATCTTTCCATTAAAGCATAACAATCAGTACCTCGCGGGATTATCATAAAGAATACATCAGTTAGAGCATGAAAACTGATCATATATTAAGGAGAGTGACATGTTGCTTGCATTTCAAACTGGTAACTATTCTGGCCTAATGAATAAAATCCTGAGAGGAAAGTCAAAAAAGAATTTTTGAACATAGGACAATACTTGATTTGGCATATATGCTTAATGGCTTTGAAAGAAAACTCTAAATTTCCAGGTTTAGCTTAACTGTTACATTATTCTGTTATAAGTCTCCGATGATTAACTTTTCAATATACATTAAAAGTCTATAAAAAGCAAAACTTCCATTTATCCTCATTTGTTTGTGGCAGTATGGAAATCAAGGAAAATGTGAATCCATATCTGGGAGCATGTATTCACCTTCTAGTGCAGCATAAAAAATATGGAAAACTCTGTACTTTAAAGCAGTACCATTTCATTACCTCTCCATTCTATTTGCAATGATCAGTTTGAATAACAAGAAACCATTTATCAACCCACAGTTTCTATTCATCAGAAGCCAAAGAAGGTTTGAACAAGTTCTCTGTTTAAGTTCTGTCTTATCCCATTTTCTGTTACTACAGCAGAATAGGAGAGACAGCCTAGTTTATGAGGAATGGAAATTCATTTCTTACAATTTGGACAAATGATGCTATAGTTACCTTCTTGTTGCTGGGACAAGACACCCAACCAAAATCAGCTGATGAGAGAAAGTTTTTATTTTGGCATATAGTCATGAGGGGAAACTTCATTATGGGAGGGAAAAGATAGTAGAGCAGAGGCTGAACATCACTTCCTTACCAACAGCATGTAGAATACAGTAGCAGGAGAGTAAGGTGAGCTCTGACATTGTGGATTTGGCTATAACACCACAATGCCTGCCCCCAGCAACACACCTCCTCCAGGAAAGATCCATTTACCAATTTGATACCAGCTGGGCAGCAAGCATTCAAAACACATGAATTTATGGATGATACCTAATTCAAGCTCCACAGATGGAAAGACCCAAATTGAAGGAAAGGATCCATATCTGGCTCTATGATCCCACAGAGAAAGCAAGCATGTGTGTAAGAGAGAGGAAAGAGAACTAACATCATCCGGTTATTGGAAGTCGGCCACATGCCATAGCTGTCACTGGGATGAATCCCCAGCCAGGCACAGTTCATGGGAGGAAAGGATTTATTGAAGCTGCAGATTCAGGGGAAGTGCCATAATAGTCAAGGAGGCTGGCCTCCTTTTCCAGCAGAGAGAGAAACTCACCACCAGTACCACATACACACAACAGAAAACAGGCATAAGGGGAGGCAGGGGGTAGAGAGGAGATTTATTCCCCCTTCATATCACCTTAGGGTGGGGACTTGCAACCCTATCCCAGACTCCTTGACTCACTGTCTCCGGAATTTCCTTCCTGCATTGGCCTCCCCAGAAAGAAAGATTGTTTCTAGTTTTCTTGAGCCTCCATACATCCTACCCCCTACTAGGAGGGCTGTCTTCTTGAAACCAACCTAAGAGACCCACCCAAGATTACTAAAAAGATCAAGTTGACAACAAAACCTAGCCATCACAGTCACTAACGCAGTTTTACAAGGGTAAGCCTCCATTCATGAGGACAAAGCCTTACACATCTTAATGGTTCTCTGTCTCAACAGTTACCTTGAGGATTATTTGTCAATGGGAGAATTTTAGAAGACATTGAAACTATGTTAATTTCCCTGAAGGCCAGAATCAAATCAGAGGATGGGATTCTTATATGAAAGCTTTGGAAAAGAACCTACTTTTTTCAAATTGGTAGCCAAATAAAGTTAAGACAAGTGTATCATCAAAGCCTTCTTCTCATACATGCTCTCAAGAAGGAGAAGCTACATTCTGGTCCTTGCACACATCCTCTCTCCTCCCCCTCATCTTCAAAGCCATGGTTCATTGACTCATCACACTTTCCACTCTCTCCTATTATCTTCTGGAGAAAATTCTTTCTTACAAAATTCTTTCTCATGCAATTAGTTAAATTAGTTATCCCTTCCCACATAATGCCTCTTTTGATAATTTTAGAGGTAACCAACCAGAAATCTCTTTTACCTTTGTATCATCCTTTTTTTTTCCCCTATGGAATGTAAGTTCCTATGGAACATAAGCACTTTGTAACATGGGACCACTTATATTTTCTACCTACGTTAGAGAATTGGGAATAGCTCTGAAAGCTGAGATGTAAAAGAGGTGAAGCGTTTCACTGAAATGAAGAAGGCAACTGATTATTAAGGCATCAGATCTAAGAAGACCCAGTAAGGGTCTTGGTTAATAGTTGCCTTATGACACTTCATAATAGACCACCTCTGGGCACCAGAGGCCCTAACACAATATATTTAACCGCCATGTGCATCAGTCACGGGAAGGAAATCCAGAATTTGTAAGAGCAGGTGGTTCTTGTTGCATTTTTCACATGGCTACCAGCAAATCAGCAGGTTGGAATGCCATGGAAATAAAGTTTGCTTTTTTTTTTTTTTTTGTGTGTGTGTGAGAGAGAGAGAGAGAGAGAGAGAGAGAGAGAGAGAGAGAGAGAGAGATTTGGAGAAATATGCTCATAGAAATAAAAAAATTGAGGAACTTGTAAATTTGGAAATATAAATCTCAAGGTTCTACTTTCATAATACTGTAAAAACATTGAATATCTTGATTGAAATTTTCATAGCAGCATATGTGGATAACTATCTAAAGCAATAAAAAAGACTTCCAAGTCAAACAAGACCAGTGAATACCAATAAAACCCCGGGATGGATGCCAACAGGGAGACCAGAAAAAAAAAATTTACCTTCATCCACCATCCAGTCATCCCTGGATTATGGTAGGTGGAGGGAAATTGGGTAAATTAAATAAATAAATTCTTCTAAAGTAGAATAACTTCCATTGAGAAAATGCACAGATAATAAGTGTTCCTCTCAATTAATTATTCCAAAATGGTCAGTTATTCAGCTCCAAATCAGTAACTGGGCCATCACCTGCTCTACCGTTTCCTCCTAGGATTTTGTCCAGTCATCATCCTCATCCTCAAACTCTGGGATATTCTTGCTCACTTTACTTCTGCATTGTGTTTAATGTTACATATGGGTTTACATATCATTTCCACATGCACATTTTTTTCTCTCAAAAAATGTGCCTTTAAGAATAGATGTAGTACATTCTCACAGCTGCTTAGGATTCAATCAGATGGCTTCACGGTCTATGCTTTATTCTACTGTGTTCCTTTTTAGTTGCTTCCACAGTGTGACTTTTGAGAGTATTACTAATATAAACATGCACAAACAAACACACAGCACCCAATACACCATTCTGTTTGTTAAGTGCTTAGTAGAGGAATTGTTGGGTCAGAGAAAATATGTTGTGCATTTGTAGAGGACATCAAGCTTTCTTCCAAAGTGGCCACAGGAACAATGAATGAATCCACATAACCCGTCAGGCTGTCATTCTTTCTCATTTTAGCAATTCTGCATGTAATTCATTG
>PVHP010030387.1:0-21679 GCA_004024765.1 Zapus hudsonius | reverse complement strand
TATCCAGATTACAGACGTCACCATCTCTCCTAGTGTGGATAGATTTTGACAGATCTCTCAAACCTTTTTTTAAAAAGTTAATTTTTGACAAGTTCATACATGTGCATAATGTTATTTATTAATTTTATTATTTACTATTATTTCGTTGTTGTTTTCAAGGTAGAGTCTCACTCTAGTCCGGGTAGACCTGGAATTCACCCTGTAGTCTCAGGGTAGCCTCAAATTCATGGCAATCCTCCAACCTCTGCCTCTCAAGTGCTGAGATTAAAGACGCCAGCCACCACACCCAGCTCCATAATGCTATTCCCCTCCATTACCTTTTCTTATCTCCTTCACACTTCTCCTAAACTCCTTCCCACAAGCCTTTTTGTTTTTAAAGCTAGAAAATATATATTCTTCCAAGGTACACAAATCTTTGTGAAGACAGATGTAAAAGGTTTCAACAAAACACTAGAGAATTGAATCTAACTATAAAAGACCATACACTCCCCACAAGCCTTCTTCATCTGGAATGGGGCTGGGATACAGCTCAATAGTACAAGTCCCTGGGTTCCATTCCCATTACCTACCACAAAAACAACAAAACCAAACCCAAGAATGTGGGCTGGAGAGATGGCTCAGTGGTTAAAGGTGCTTGTTACAAAGCCTGCCTGCCTGAGTTCGATTCTCCAGAACCCACGTAAAGCCAGAGGCACAAAGTGGCATACATACTTGGGAGTTCATTTGCAGCAACAGGAGGTCCTGGTGAGCCCAAACTCCTCCCCTCAAATAAATAAATAAAAATATTCTTAAAAATTAAAATAAATAAATATAGAAACCTAAGATACTAAAGTACAAGCATGCACATCATTGACATTCTTTTTGGGACGGTACTCATTCTTTCCTCGGTCCCTTGAAGGGCTCTAGAGCCAACAGAAGACCTCAACTTGGTGGCCACCTCCTCCCAAATTGCCCAGGACTTCTCTTCATGCACACAGAACTCTCCTGCCTTGTAGGATCCAAGCTCTCGAGGCTCTGCTTGGTGACCTTAGACTTGGTGGGAGGGAGGGAGGACTCATCCTGTGTTATCTCTCCCTTTGACAGTGACCAGAATGGCTTAGTTTTGCATACCTGGTGCCCCCTATTAAACCTAATGCTCACATCAGGACCCCAAAGTGGACTTGGAGTGGGCACAGTCACTAGGTTTTTTTTTTAATTTGCTCCCCTTCCCAATGTGACTACCTTGGATAAATCTCCTTTCCTCGCTTTTCCCTGTTACTTGTATCTTGGCCCATTGAAGGTGGGTGGTCAAGCCTACCTTGGTAGGGCTGCCAGGCCCCAGGCTCTGACCCCAAGATCTCCAGCAGCAGACCCTTGACAGTGGTCCCTGCAGCTCTGAGACGCTAGACTGGTTGTCTTGTAGCCTAAGTTAGCCTTGAATTTGCTGAGTACCAGAAGCTGGCCTTGAGCTCCTGACCCTCGTGTCTCTACCCCCCAAACACTGTTACAGGCCTGTGCCACCAAGCCAGCTGAAACTAAACCCTGACAGCTGAGGGCCTGGTTCAGGCCAGCAGCTCCTCCTGGTTCTCTGGATCAGTGGGTTTAAGGTCGTTCTGCCTGCTTCCTGTTGACTCTCGCCCTGTTCTCCAGACTCCCCTGCAGAACCCTGTGTATACCAGACCCTAGGATTTAACAGCTCCTCTCTGACCTCTCCGTGACCCTGGGAGAGGTAGCTGGGTGGGGCTGAGATTATCTGACCCTTGGGGGGGTGTGTGGTGGTGGGCCTGGGGAAGCTCTGGTGATGAAGCTGGGAATTCTGGATTCAGAGCTAGGAAGATGGCTCAGTGAATAAAGCCCTGCAAGCCCGAGTTCCTGAGTTGGGATTCTGAGTACCCACAAACCTCTGAGGTAGGCATCTGTAATCCCAGTAGTATGTGGCAAGAAGGAGGTGGAATCTCCTGAAAGTTAGTGAGCTCAGCATAGCAGTGAGGGAGAGACCCTGCTCCAGATAAGGTGAGGGTTTAAATGCAGAGCTGACCTCTGACCTCCACAAGCCACTGTGGCAAGTGCACACAAGAACACACACACGACACCAAAACATAAAGAAGCTAGTCTCTTAGTGTCTTACTGTATCTGCATTTAAAAATATTTATTTGCAAGCAGAGAGAGAGAGAGAGAGAGAGAGAGAGAGAGAGAGAGAGAGAGAGAATGTGTACGCTAGGGCCTCTAGCCACTGCAAACTGAACTCCAGATACATGTGCCACTTTGTGTATCTGGCTTTATGTGGGTACTGAGGAATGGAGCCTCAGTAGTTGGGCTTTGCAGGCAAGTGCCTTAACTGCTGAGCCATCTCTCCAGGCTAATATCTGTATTATTTTAGGGCCTCATTCTAGTCCAGGCTGACCTGGAACTCACTCTATAACCCAGGCTGCCCTTGAACTCAGTGATCCTCCTACCTCAAGCCTCCTAAGTGCTGGAATTAAAGGTGTGCACCACATCGCTTTACATTTTTATCTTGGTCGGGGCTGCTGGTCACACCTGTCTCTGAACAGGCTCAAGGTCACAGAACAGCAAGGTGACGGACTGTGTGGTCATGTAAAGTACTAGGTTGTGTATGTTACCATATATGCATATTACCACAGCCACATGTAATACCTTAGCCTCTTACAGTGTCACAGCTGTGTGCAGGAACAGTTCATGTTCAAAGCCAGTCATGTATATCCGTGATCACAGATATGATCACAGTCAGGTTGACAGCCTCAGGCATTTCCAGGATCCCAAAGAAAGGCATTCATATGCATTTTTGGAGCAGCAGGGTATAAGTTAAGACTGGAGTTCAATATTGAAGGGTGTGAACATGTGACATTTGTCTGTCTAGGATCCGGCTCCATTGTCATCACTGAAAAGCCTCTCCTGGTGACCTCTTGCTGGGGAGGGCTGCCTTCTTCCACATTTTAGTTTGGATAGATTGAGTCCCCCAGCTTCCTGCCCCATCTGGGTCACTGTCACAGGTGCACTTTGGTGACGATGGCTCTAAGGGCCTCTGGAATCTAGGCTCGCTCTTGCAGGAACCTCTCTCTCTCCACCCCACTTGCTTAAAGGGAATCTTGTTCGTTTGCAGAAAGATCCAAAAAGCAGAATGGTGGCCTGTGGTAGGACATCTCCCAGCTGTCTTTATGGCATAGACTACACTACTGAGCTCTCATGGACCTAGTATGGCCCTCTAGAACTTTCTGGAAAAGGCCCCATGCATGCCTCTGTGGTATGGAGAAGCAGCTTCCACCTCTGAGTCAGTGATTCAAACTGCTATCCTCTCCCTCCTCACAGTGCCTTCAATGCATTCTGATGTCCCCTCAGCGTCCCCTTTAGAGTTCCAGCCCCTTCTGTCTGTCCTCATCTTCTCCCCAGCACTTACCTTCACCTACACACTATTTTATTTCATCTCACTTATTATGTCGGTCTGTTTCACTAATATGTCAGCACTACATGCGTTGGCATTTTCACGTTTTGCTTGCTTATTTTATGTATTCATTCATTTATTATTTATAGGCAGGATCTCATTATGGAGTCCAGCCTGGCCTCATTCATTCATTCATTCATTCATTCATTCTTTATATGCTCAGCCTGGCCTCAAACTCTTGTTGAACCTCGAGTAGTGGGATTACAGGTATGTGTGCACCACAGCCAGCTAGTTAGCTCTCAGCTGTCACCCCAGCTCCACATTCAGCACACAAGTTGGTGCTCAGTAAATCTGTTCTATGTCTGAAGAAGTGAATAGACAGATGAGTTCCCAGTAACCATTTCCCTTGCTTTTCATTTCATTTCCTTTGCACTGTCCTGAGGACCTAGGCACCTGTCCATTTTCCTGACTGGAATACCCCTCATCTTAGGGGTGTTATGGCAGAGAAGCACACATTCAAGGGTTTGGGCATCTGTATGCATTCACTTCTTTCATTTCTACTGGACTTCAGTCTCTGTGGTTCATCTGAATAATGTGTGAGAAATGTTTTGATTCCCTTAGAGACGAGGTCTACTTTAGGCTGTGTGTCCTGAAGGCGACATTGAGAATGAGGCCCTTACATTCCAAGTGTGGCCACACTTTATCAGAGTTGTAAGGTAGAGCCCTGCAGCTGTGTAGAACTTAGGTAGTGATGACAGACAGGCCTTTAGGGACTGGGACAACCAGACCCATTTCCTAAGTAGAAGGGATGCCATCTTATCATCTCAAAGCAGATGGACACAACAGTAGTCAGTGATGAGCCCCCCCTCCCCTCCAAATACACAGAGGTTACCTGCTATAAGCCACCCAGTTAGGCTTAATGGCACACATCTGCGATTTCGATACTGGGGAGGCTGAGGCAGAGGGATTTTAAGTTCAAGGACAGCCTGGGATACAGAGTAAGACCCTGTCTCCAAACACACACAAAGTACCAACCAAACAAAGTAACAAACAAAATGCATTTGGATTTGAAAAATACACAAAGTTGGAGGAAGGTAGCAGAAGGACTAGGGAGACAAGGCAGGGCTGGATGTATTTGGGTCATGCAGTATGACAACTAGACACCTACAGCCCAAGTGAACATGTAGTGATCCAGAAGTGGTGCTTGATGTACTAATTAGGAAACGGGGGTCCTGCCTTCTCTCGAAAGCTTCAGGCTAAACATAATCAACACTGTCTAGCAGAGCTGGGATAAATAAATCCGTGTAGACAGAGAGCTGAAGGCTCTTGAAGGCATTTGGAAGTGGGTGTGGGGTGTTCTATAAGTAGGGCACAGTGTGTTTTCCAACCTGAAGTCAGAATGAACGGCTACAAGAAAGGCTGAGATAGAAAGTGATGAAGACCAGTGTCTGCACCCCCCACATTCACCCACAAGATGACCAGTCAGTTTATGGTAAGTTGTGAGGAAGGCCACAAGAAGATAAAACACACTCATTGGGGCTTTGCTGTACCCCCACCCACCTCTTTAGGCCCTGAGCTAAGTCACTATCTGCAGAGGCTGCAGGCAGGCTTGTTGAACTGGGTTTATGACAATCAAGGTGGAACCATGGGGTTGGGGAGGGGAGGACTTATGTACTAGGAGATGGAAGGGAGGCAGAATGGGACTTAGAAATGTACCTGAGGGCCAGTTCCTGGCTGGCTGCTTTAGGAGAAAGTTTATAAACTCACATGCCATAAATTCAGTGATATAACCAAAGCAGATCTAACTACAAGCCAGTTCTCATAGTGCCTCCCTGAATGAGACCCTGGGTGCTTTGTGGGGGGCACTGAACTCAAGAGCAGTGTCCATGCCTCTGCAGACCTGCCCTGAACTCATGGCCCAGGCTGCTGCCCCGCCACTGGCCTCAAACAGGACCAAAGGCTTGGATAGTCAAAGAATTCCAAATAAACAGTCTCCTTCTCCCCTTCTCCTCCTCCCCCTACCCCACAGGGCTCTGGTTAAAACCCTGTCAAAGACAGAGGGGCCCTGGAAGCCTTGGGAGTGTGTAAGAGGGTGGGCCTGAGCTTTTCAAATGCTTTGGTGGAAGGAATTCCAGGGGACACAAAAATCAAAAAGGATTACAGCAGGGGATGACCCAGCCAGAACCTTCCATTTAGAGATCCTAAGGTCCACTGTCCTTTCTCTGCTAACCTTGATATCTTGTGGGTAAGGAGAGCTGTTTTCTAGTTGGGAACTTTTGAACTTTTAACACCTGTGTGTCCCTTTAAGAAAACTCTTATTTGGGTCAGCTTTGCAGTCCAAAGCTCACTACCACCCACAAATATTGCCAAATCCTATTTAACTCAAGGTCATAATGGGAAACTGGCTCGGCCCGCCCCCCTCCTAGACCTGCCAGCTGTTTGCAGAAGCTTTGAAGCTCCGCCCCCTTTTCCTCTTTGAGTGTGTGTGTGTGTGGGGGGGGGGCTCCCCTGCAGATCCAATCCCAGCAGAATCCAGGCACTGAGGGCTGTCAGAGGCCCCTTGTCCTCTTATGGAGAAGGGAAGTCACCCTAGCTTCCACACTGGGCCACCTGCATTAACACCACTGCAGACTGGGAAGGCCACTTGCCTTGTAAATAAATTCTCAACCTTCACCCACTGGGTTCCTGGGGCCATCTTACCTGCCTAGTGCATGGCACTGGGGAGTGGAGGGGGTTCCCAGCCCACCCCCCTTGGATCCTGTTTTGGGTGACCCTGCCACCAATTTAAGGCATCTTTCTCATTAGTCCTGGGCTTACTCCCTGGTAGAGTGTGCAATGTCCCTTTCAAGGAGTTTGGGCTGTGACTCCCAGGGTAAGAACTTGCAGGTTCCGAGCTCTGTTACCCTAACCCAACACACACACACACACACACACACACACACACACACACACACACACACACACAGTGCCATCTCCTGCCTCCAATTTAGGATTGTTTACAGTCAGTCAAGTTTTTCCAGATTGACTAAGCCTTCCTCATCTGCCTTCTACAGGCCTGGGGCCAGCTGGAAGATTCTGAAGAAAGTCTGGGATGCAGGCAGCTAAGGAATGACACCCATGGGCAAGAGTCCCAAACTATCCCTTCACCAGGGGTCTTCTCCTCTGACCTCCAGGTCGCCTTTCCTCAAAGCGCTCTGGAAACTTTCCTGGGGACATCACCTCCAGGAAGAGGCACCACTGAGAAAAAGTCTGATTTACCCTTTCCTCCGAGTGTGCAAGGGTTAAAAACACTTCCAAACTCCCCTTCCAACGGGCAAGGTCAGCAGTTGCCTAAACCACCCAAGAAGAACCAAGGAGTCCTGGATAGCAGGACCCCTACCAGCTCGGCTGCTGAGATGGTATTGGTACCAGTCAGCCTGGTAAGGGAAGAGTTAATCAGCAATCAGTTTCGGCTGATAGTTCAGACTCCAAAGTTCAGTTCAGCCACCTCGGAGGAATGGTAAATCTCAGGGCAGTATTAACAAAACAAAAGCAACCTGGAATTACATGCAGGTTTGGTTTTCTACAGTACATATTTACTTAATCCCCAAGGTATGTGGCTCCATGTCAGATCAGCTGGCTTTGCAGGTCCTTTCACCCCACGTTCACAACAGTTTAAATTTCAAACTAATTCCCTGTTTTCACTCTTCCTCTTCTCAGGACTGGCTGGAAACAGCCCGGCCTGCTGGCCTCAAATCCCTCTCTCGATCGCCCTTGTCACTTGGATGAGTCAGCCTGTGGCCCATGTTAGGAGGATGACAGCTGGCTCTCCCTCCCCACTCTCCTGCACCAGGTCTCCGAATTCAGAAGCAAGACAGGCTGGACCCACCAAAAAGTGCAAGGCTGGCCACTCCGGCACAGTGCCACCTTCCAACGGAGTGGAGAGGGATCCCCTCAGGGGCTGGAGGAGGTGGTGGTGGAGGGACGGGGTTGAAGGTAAGAACAAGAGCTCTTTATCAGTGGCAGCTCACCCCGCGGTTCTTTCCGGACTTAAACACCTGGGCCTCCCAGCGCTCTCCGCCAGGCTTAGCCCAGACAACTCGGTCTTTTTCAAACCCAAATCGGGGATCCCCCCCCCCGCCCCCTTTCATATATCTTTCAGATGCAGCCGCTCAGGTGCGGGCTAGGGAGCCGGTTGCCAAGGAAAATACCAAGAAATACCAAGGGCCAGTTAGCTGGTGGCTCCCAGTTCTACCCAGGGGTGCGCACACCCTGCGCTCAGCAGGGTGGCGGAAAAAGAGGAAGGCGTGGAAAGCTGGGTGGAGGAAACAACTCAGAGAGAGAGAGAGAGAGAGAGAGAGAGAGAGAGAGAGAGAGAGAGAGACAGAGAGACAGAGACAGTGACAGAGACAGAGGAGACAGAGACAGTGACAGAGAGAGAGGAGAGAGACAGAGAGAGACAGAGAGACAGAGAGAGAGAGACAGAGGAGCTATGTGGGGGACTTGGTCTAGGGTATGTGGGTAAATGGCCAGCCTGTTACCAATCCCAGAGGGGCAGGTCAGCTCAGGTCCTGCCAAAACAGACAGTCTGGTGCCCGGGAAGTTTACAAGGTGAAACCGACTAGTTCAAACAGTCCTCGGTGGCGCAGGGGGTGTGGGTGGCCGGCGACTTCTCAGCTCGTGGGCGCAGCAGGTGGGTGTACCCCCGCGCTGGCGTCCCCAGACCCTTGGCGCCTACTCCCAGGTGTCGCCGTGTCCCCCGTACCTTTCTGGCGCCGCGCTCTGCAAACTCCCGAGCGAGGTGGCGCCCGATGCCTCTCCCACCGCCGGTGATGAGGACGTTCTCCCGCGACAGGTCCCGCAGCTTGGGGGGCAGCACTAGTCCCACGGCGGCTTTGGCCACCAGATAAATCATTTGCAGAGGGAACACCAGCAGCGCGCCCAGCCATTTCCACACCATCCTCCGCGCGGCGGAGCCGGGCACAGGGGGGGGGGGGACGGGACGAAACTCCCCGGTCCAAGCAAAACAGGAATTAAAAAAGAAAACACCCCCAACAATAATAAATAAACCAAATAAGGAAAGGAGAAGCGTCCCACCTGGGCACTGTTGACCCCTTCACAGATGCAAAACACTGGGTGAGAAAAAGTAGGGGGTGGGGGAGAAAGAAAGAAAAAAGAAGGAAAGAAGGAAAGAAAGAAAAGAAAGAAAGAAAGAAAGAAAGAAAGAAAGAAAGAAAGAAAGAAAGAAAGAAAGAAAGAAAGAAAGAAAGAAAGAAAAAGATTCTACTGAGGAGAGAGAAAGCGTCTCAGAGGTTGGGACTGTAAGAGGGGAAGCTGGAGGTGAAAAGTTCCAACAAGAAGTTTCTTGTCCTGGCAGCCAAACGGCTGGGGAATTCACAGGTAATGTTTACCGACTGACAGAGGAGTTTAGGCAAGGCAAGGGGAAAAAAAAAAGCACCAACCACACGCGCGCACTCTGCTACAGTCCCGCGGGTTCAAAGTGCAAGATGGAAAAAAAAAAAAGAAAAAGAAAAAGAAAAACACAGTTTCCAAATTGTAGCGCTCCCCCTTTCTCCAGGAAGGGATTAAAAAAAAAAAAAACTCCAAAAACCAAAACCCTGGGGGTAAAAGTGCTCGGAGCTCCCAATTTCAGCCGGCGAAAGTCTCCCGACTCCCGGCTAGTCCTGGGCTCGGGGAGCGGCTCCGCGGGCGCGGGGGAAGTGGGGGGTCCGAGGGGTGTCAGTTTCTCGGCGTGCACGGCTCCCCGCGCCGCCTCCGCCCGCCCTCCGCTCCACGCTGGGAGTTGCCGCGCGATCCGGCTCTCTCTCTTTTCTCTGGCTCTCTCTCTTCTAGCATTTATTGCCTTCTTTTTGTCCTTTCCAACTTGGAGAGGGCCGGGCCGTGGAGCGCGCGTGGATCGGTCGCCCTGGTTTGCGCCGCCTTACTTATGGGTTCCCCAAGCAGCTGCCGCGCGGACCCAGAGGGCGTCCTTCCACCCCCCCACTCAACCCCATTTTTTTTAATACCCCATTAAGTCTGATTGACAGCTCAAGTTGTTGGGAGGCTTCACTACCGTTCTCCTGAGTGGCTGCGGCGACGTCCCCTCCCCCAGCCCGCCTGTCTCGGGGGCACGCGCCTGGGCGCGCACCCGGGCTCGCCGCGACTCGCTCTCTCCCGGGACTGGCTTCTGGCTCTGCAAGCCGGGACTTGCCGCCCCGGGTCCCCGAGAGCTCGCGGCTGGAACCGACTCCAGCGAGCCGGCTGGCACCCTCTCCCGTTCCTCCCCCCACCCACCCCACCACGCGGGGCAGGGGGGTGAACTGGCCCACGCTTCGATTCCCACCGGCTCGCCCAGGGTTTATTTCAGGTCACTTGATCACCCCATCCCCCCACCCCCGCTGCTTCCAGGTAGCACCAGGAAGTCACGTCCCATCTTTCCGAGGTCATCTTCCATCTTCCCAGGGCTCATCCAAGTCCCCCCATTGCTGAGGGGAACCCCTGCAGAGTATGGCTTTGCCTGGGGGGGCGGGGTAAAGGATCCTCTAACCCCAAGTGCCAATAAAATCCCCGTAAGATTAGCCGGGAGTATATTTATTGCTCATCTGGGCTAGAATTACCTTGACTGACAGCAATTTCCTTATTAACAGAAAGCCTGTAAACAACATGTCTTCAACCCGTGCCCCTGGTTCTGTGCAGGCAGTCGGTCCTCTCTGGATACCGCCCCCCACGCCCAGGGTTGCCCCAACTGGGCACCCATCTTGTAACCTGGTAACCTTCTGTCCTTCCAGGCAAGAACGTCTCCCTGCTGGAGGGTGGGACAGAGCTAGTTAGGGTTGTCTGTCGCAGGAAGTCTGGGAGGTGAGTCATGAAAAGCAGCCCCAGTTAAAAGTGCTGATGAGACTTGCCGCCTGCCCCCCTCTGAACTTCCCTAGGCGGGAGGAGGGAGAGCCGGGGAGCTGCCCTGTAATCTGGGGCAGCCCTTTCCAGCCCCGGACGTGTTGGGACTGGGTGTCCTGCGCCTCAGCCCCAGGGACCGATCCTGCAAGCCTAGGTGCGCAGGGATCTGGTTTGAATGCACCGCCCTGGTTCCTGGGAGAAGTGCAGGTCAGGGAGGGGGTCTGGGGATTACCTCCTCACCTGCAAACCGCTGCGGTGTGTGGGGGTGTGTTGGGGGTGGGCAGGAGAACGGGGAGCCGCTGGAAGAGCACCCTTCTAAATTCTTGATCTCTGACATTCCATCCTCCCTCTGACCTGGCTCGGAGGGCATCGTCCCATTTCCCAAGTTACCCAGCCAGGCAGTGCAAGAAGAAGGGATCCAATCCAGACCCAATTCCTCTTCCCACCCCTTCCTACTCTGGCCAGAAGGCCGGAGAGAGGGAGAAGGAGGCTCAACCAGGTTGCGGTGGACTCCCTGCAGCTCTAATCTGCTCTACAAAAGAATGGATGACTGAAGGGCTGGTCTTGTGCTCATCTGTTCCCAGGGCACCCACAACTGCACGACTGTTTCTTCCCAATCTCCCAGGTCTATAAAAATGGGAAGGTAATCCCAGCCTGGGAGAGTGTCCTTCCTGACCAGCAGCAGCCTGGTCTGAGAAGAGGAAACGAAGCTGGGAGACCCCAAAATTGGGCACGGTCTCTGCACTCATCTGTTATCCTTGGAGCCGCCTAGTGGAAAACACGGGCTACTGTACCTCCAAGCTGCTCCAGGTTCCTGCACCATGGTCCTGCTAACTGTACTTCCCCCCCCTTTCTCCCCATGAAAAGTCAACACCCCAAGCCTAAAAGAGCTTGTAAGAGTCACAGCCCCCTTCTCATGGCAGAGGGCACTAACACACAGAGGTCCAGCCTTTCAAAGAGAGAACCGTGTTCATCCCAGCCAGCTTCTCAAGCCTGCTCAGATGCCAGGCCAGCTGGATGACCACTAAGACCCTGTCCATCCCTTGTGTCTGTCTGTGTTTGGGGCAGAGGACAGGCAGTATGTGGGAAGGAGATGGAGCAATTGAGATCCCAAATTGGCTTTTACTCTACACAAATTTTATCATATATCTTTTTGCATGTGTGTATACAGAGCATTGTGTGGTATATGATGCTTGATGTGTGCGTATGATGTGCATGCTCCATGCACATGTGTGAAGTGGACAGGAGAGAGAATTTCAGGTCACTTTCTCTTATGGTTCACCTTCGTACTTTTTAGAGACAGGGCCTCTCCCTCAATCTGGAGCTGCTGTCCTGCATGATCAAGCCCCAGGGATTCAGGGGTCTCTGCCCCCTGTGGGCTAGTGGTACAGATGTACATGGGAATGATACGGATTACTGATAATTAATATTTGTAAGCAACAGGAGGGGGAGAGAGTTTTGGAACCCCTTCCCCCTACCCCTCCTCCTACTCCGAGTTTGTGTCCTCTAATGCCAAAGAATTGTACACAGGGACAAAATTAAATTTTAATTACATATTTATTCTAATTTAGTAAATTAGGAAAAGAGGAGTTGGGGAAATTTCCCAGTCACCATGTGGGAAGTTACAGAGTTCTCCAGTCACCAGTGTGGGGAGAACACATGTCAGAGTTTAACAGAACTTATATTATTTAGCTAAATAAGCAGCCAAAGAAAAGATAACAGAAAGCTCCCATTATGAGAAGGAGAGGTTCATGAGGGAAAAAGTCTGGAGCCATTAGCTGGGGTGGGGGAAGGCCTTACTTTACTGAGGCCTGGGTCAGCAGTCCCCTCTACTCCATTGCCACGTGGAAGAAGAAAAAGAAAGGGCTCACTTCCTCTAGGGAAGAGAATTTATGTTCTTCCCAGGTGAGCCAGAGAGACAGCTGATTGGTTCATATTTGACCAATCAGTTTTAGCACCTAGGTTGTAGCTCTAACTAGACACCTCCCACTCAAGGGGGGGGGTGTTCCCTGCAGACCTGACCATCACAGAAACACCCAGAGTTTTATTCTTATTTTTGTTCAAGGGAGGGCCTCATTTTAGCCCAGGCTGACCTGGAACTCACTCTGTAACACAGGCTGGCCTTGAACTCACTGCAGTCCTTCTACCTCTGCCCCTGGAATTGCCAGGATTAAAGGCGTGGAACCACCAGTTTTACATGGGTTCTGAGAAGTAGAATTTGGCAGCCTCCAGTCTGAGAGGTGCCCATACTCTTAACCACTGAGCCATCTCCCCAGTCCTGATTACATAATTTCCCGAATGGCCTGGGGAGGCGGCTATCACTGTCCATTCAATATGGGAGGAAACTGAGGCACAGTGGATATAAGTAACTCATGCAAGTCCAAACAGGGTGCTTCCTGTCAGGTTTGAGATGGAGTTAGAGGGAAAAAGAGCATGTTGAGTGTGGTGGTGCACACCTTTAATCCCAGCACTCAGGAGGCAGAGGTAAGAGGATCACCATGAGTTCAAGGCCACCCTGAGACTACATAGTGAATTCCAGGTCAGTCTGGGTTAGAGACCCTACCTTGAAAAACAAAAACAAAAAAGAAAGAAAAAGAAAAGAAAAGAAAAAGAGCTTGTTAGGCAATTCCTAAAGAGGCTGGCCTGAGGTGGACAATGGCCTTGTTTCTACTTGATTTCCCTTTAGGATTTGGGTTTTGTGAGCTTTCCACAAAGTCAGCAAGCTTTCAGCTTCTGTTCCCTCAAGGCCCCAGAAAGATAGGGGTGAGGGATGGGGTGTGTGTACTTCAGCAGGCTGGCTTTGAGAGTCCCTATGAACTGGCTTCAGGGTAGGGCATCTTCCCCGTTCCATGTCCTCCACCCTAACACCCCTCCTCTCTGTTTCCTTGGGACAAGAGGTGTGGAATCTAACTCCAGGGCAAAGTCTGCAATTTCACATCCCAGGCCTGGGTGGAGGGCCCCACACTTCGTTCACTCCCCTCCTGACAACGTGAAAGGACCCTTTGTGGGCTTGCTGGGAGAGGTGAGGTGCAGCCTGCAGAGCTAACTTTTTCCATGACTCAGTCCTGCCAGGGCAGCCAGGGAAGTGTGAGGACCCTGCAGGGCAGCTAGAGTCCCTGTGGCTGTGGCAGAGCTGCCTTCCACCCCAGGGGCTGTGTGAGAGGAGGGAGGCTGAGAGGCACTCCCTTAGGGTTGGAAGTAGACTGCCTAGCAGACCACTGGGCTGCCAGTGGTCAGGAAGTCACCAAAAGCTTCTACTCTGAACTAAACACATGGAGACAGTGTGGTTCCTTTACAAAGCATGTTTCCTTTCCACCACTGCAGCTGGCGGCTGGGCCCCAAAGCCAAGGAATAATAAAGAAGTGGGCCTCTAGCCTTGCCTTTTAATTAGCTGAAGCTTTCAGAAGTTAAGGATGTCACTCACCCAAGACCAAGAGGGGGAGGTGGGATTTGAATCTGGTATAAACGCTCGCTGTGACTACTTCACAATGACTTTCTTCGTAATACCCTTCAAAACCGGAAGGCCTCTGACAAGCAGAAGAAGGGGATTGGTCAAGGAGCTTGTCACCCTGCAGGCTCCTGGCTCCTGTCCTCGACTTTCAGATCCTGCATTCTCCAGTGGGGGCCCAGGAATCTGCATGCAGGCCTTACATCCAGTGGGGGCCCAGGAATCTGCATGCAGGTCTTATAGGTGGTTGTCGACTGACTGCTGGGTATCAGAAATCTTGACTTCCAATGATGTCTTCCTGAGCTCCTGTAGGTGACCTTCCTTCCTTGCCTTTTCTGCTTCTTATGGTGGTGGCTCTCATTGGTTGGCTAGCTCTGGGGACAACTAATTCAAAAGAGGCAGAAGGTAGAGGGTACAGGGGCACACTCAAACAACCTAGTCAGCCACTCAACCAGTTTAATGGGCTGCCCTCACCAAGTTTTCTGCCTGCAGCCAGCCCTCTAGGGACTGGGAGACCTGTGGGATAAGGCAGGATGGATCAGAGAGCTGGCTTGGGAGCTGGACTCTGGTTCCAATACCAGCTGTGTTAATTCCTGTAAGGTTTGAGAATGACCGAGACCACCATGAGACCACTCTGAAAGGAAGAAAAGGCTTTATTCAGAGAAAACACGAGCTGCTGGGCTATCTCACCAGGATGGAGAAAAAGCATCCTGGGATGGGCAGATTTGGGGATTGGAAAGGTGAGGTGAGGCTGTAAGAGTCTAAGGCCAGTCAGTCACATGGGTCCTAGGTTGAGGGGGGGACCCAGGTGGTCATGTAGCTCTCAGTATGGAGGATGGAATGTCCCTCTGTCCAAACAGAGATACAGCAGGGCGAGATTTTGCAAGGCAGGCATTATCTCTAACCCCTGTTGGGGTCTGGTTTCAATGTTGATACCTCTCTTGAAGCTCGCCACACTGGTTCTGGAATTCTCTTCAGGGGAAACTGAGGTCCTGTGGATGGACTCCATTTTGGGGCCTGAGTTCCAACCTAACAATTCTCTGCAAGGCTGTCTTGGTGAGACACTTCTATTTTCTCCCATCCAAGTATTAACCAGGCCAGATCCTGCTCAGTGTCCAAGGTCAGAGCAGATGGGGCGTGTTCAGGAAGGTATGGCTGTAGACTCCACTCCTGATATCAAGTTGTCAGCTTCCTCATTTAGAAAAGGAAGAGACTGGACAGGAGAGATGGCTCAGTGGTTAAAGACACTTGCCTGTAAGGCCTGACAGCCCGGGGTTAAGTCCCCTGTACCCACCTAAAGCCAGACACACAAAGTGGCACATTCATTTGGAGTTCATTGGCAGTGGCAAGAGGCCTTAGCATGCTCATTCTCTCTGTCTCTCAAATAAATAGTAAGTAAATAAAAATATTTTACAAGAAATGGAAGAGATGATGATGAGAGGACTGTCCACCCATGAAACCCTTAATCCAGCACCAGGCTCAGTCAAGCTCAGTGAATGTCAGCTCTAGTTTCTATGGCGGCGTTGGTTGTTGCTCACCAGGGGCTTATCATTCACGGAAGAGCCAGCTCGGTCATTGGCAGATGCTGGTCCTATGTGGGTGGTATGAAGGTGTCCTGGAGTGCACCATAGCCGAGCTGCCTTAGTGACTAGTTGGGGCCGACATATTCTCATTTCATGTCACCTGTCACCCCAACCCCTCCTACAAAGTCCATCTTGCCTGGTTTACTTTAGCCTGTGTGGTGATTTCTCCAGGCATGAAGGTCCCTTCATGCCTTTCCTGATCAAGTCTGGCTGCGGGGGAGGGGTGGTCCTTGGGTTTCCCTCCCTCACAGCACTATCCCAGGGACTGGAACTGCTGGGCTGGAAGCTTCTGTGGATGTATAACCTATGCAGTCACTTGGCTCCGAAGGACTCTGTGTGGGTTAATGTCCTCTGTTGCCATCTAGAATTCATGATTTCATCTTTCCCTGTGCTTTACCTGGCTGACTGCCCTCCCCCAGCAAAGACTGAGCAGAGGCAGTGAAACACCATTTTATTCTATTATTATTTTGCATATGCATGTGTGAGCAGGCATGCGTGCGTGCGTGTGCAGGCATGCGTGCATGTGTGCGTGTGTGTGCGTGTGTGTGTGTGTGTGTGTGTGTGTGTGTGTGTGTGTGTGTCTGTAGGCTAGAGGCTAAGGTCGTTGAGTAACCTCACCCATCACTGTCCTGATCTACCGACCGAGAGTCAGCATCTCTCACTTTAATCCAGAGCTCATTGCTTTTAGAGTTACAGACTCAGGACTGGGAGATAGCTCAGTCAATAAAGCACTTGCTGTGTGAGCATGAGGGCCTATTTTTGGATCCCCAGCACCCATGTAAATACCGGCCACAATGGCGCATACCTGTGTTTCCAGTGTTTGGGAGGTGGAGACAGGCAGGTCCCCCAAACCCCAGGCTCAGTGGCTAGCTAAAGTAGTTGGTGAGCTGTGGGCTTAGTGAGAGACCCTGTTTCGATACATAGGAGGAGAGTGATTGAGGAGACACCCAGTGTTGGTGTCGAGAGAGAGAGAGAGAGAGAGAGAGAGAGAGAGAGAGAGAGAGAGAGAGGAAAGGAAAGGAGTTTCCAGGGTCAAGGATGTATGTAGCTCAGTGGTAGAACACTTGCTCAGCACTCACAAGACCCCCGGTTTCATCCTCAGCACTGCAAGAAGAACAGACTCTCAAGCCCTGTCCAGACTTTCTGAATCTTCATCTTTTCAAACAAACAAGAGCTCTGGAAGCTTCTTTGTTCATTAAACGTTGAGACATGCCTAGTGTGGGGCCTATAGACCTGGAGAAGGACTCTGACTTTCCTCTCCATGCTTCCAGAACCTTTGGGACGGGGAGTGGAGGGAATTAAAGAGCAATGTGAAGGAAAGCTTCATGGCTGGGGGCGAAGAGTGCCCTCTGGATGATGACTGAAACAGAAGGAAGAGCGGCAGCCATGTGGGTGCTCTGGGAGCTACCAGGGGACACCTGGAGCACCAGCTCCGGGACTCTCAAGGGCCCTTCCTTCCCAAGGGACTGAAGTTTGGGGAGCTGATCTTCATTGTTAGTAACCCACCACTGGGCTACTCTGCCTCCTGCTCGCCCTTCTCCAGCTCTTTTATACTTTTGTAGGGTTGGCGATGGAAGCCTGGGCAAGGGCTACCCAGCCTGGCTTTCTAGCTCTGGAGTAGAATTTGACACACTTCACACACACACACACACACACACACACACACACACACACACACACAGAAATGTGTGCATGCTTGCACTTGGACATGAACAGACACTTGGAGCTGCCACCACGCCCAAGCAGAGCAAGCTGGCAGCATTGAATCAAGGGGTGGGATCTGGAAAAATGTCTAGACTAGTGGAAAAAAGCGTTCTCCAAGTTTAAGTTAAACTGGGCATGGTGGTGCACGTCTGTAATCCCCAGCAGAAGAGGAGGCAGAAGTGGAGGATAAAAAATTTGAGGCCAGCCTGGGCTACAAAATGAGACTCTGCCTAAAGGGGGAAAATAGTTTATAATTTGGAGAATCTTCCCAGTGGATGAATACGGGAGGGCACGTGAGTTGTGTAAGACAGCCCATCTGAGGGGCTTGCCAGGCCCAAGGAAACAGGGGGATGAGGTTTTAGATAGGTGGAAATCTCTATGGCGAAGGGATGCTTGGGTCCCAGCATATCCAGGAAAGAAGTCGGCAGAGATCCAAGATAATTTAAAACTCTTTCCTGCTAATACAGAGGCTCTGCATCTGTCCATGGGCCTTCTTTTCTCCTTGGCCAGGCCTGGCTCCTGGGACTGTTTTCATGGAAAGCAGGTGGAATGGCTCCTTGGAGGCCATGCAGCACCCACCCCAGCATCCCATGCACATGGGTGGGTATTTTCCATAGAATTACATTTCCTGGCTCCTTCTGGGCGCAGCCTGAGGTTTTCTTTCCTGTTGTTTAGATCCCAGGCTGGCAGCAGGGAGGAGATTCTGCTGGCTCCATGTGAGTGGGCACATTTTGGCTGCCAGGGCTGGGGATCTAAACAGCAGTAGGGATGGACATGTGGGGAGGAGGTGGGGATGGACCTTGCGACTTCCGATTGGCAAGACTGGCTTCAAGGGCTGGAGAGATGGCTCAGCGGTTAAGGCACTTGCCTCCAGTGCCTAAGGCCCGGGGTTCAATTCCCCAGGACCCACATAAGCCAGACCCACAAGGTGGTGGCCCTGGTGTTCTCTCTCTCTCTCTCTCTGTATCTCTGCTTAAAAATGAATAAATAAAATAATTTTTAAAAAGGCTGGCTTCAAATCAGACTGTGTCTCTTACCAGCTAAGAAAGGTTGGGCTATTGACTGGCCTCTGAGTCTCCTCCTCTCCTCTCTGACGTGGGAATGTGAAAGGCCTGGTGCAGGATCTGGCAGGGGAGATGGTGCAAGGGTGTCCATGTTGTTCCCCTCGCTTCCTGTCCTCAAGGGCAATGAGGCAGAAATGAGGGTGGGAGCCTGAATGGGTGAGGGACACAGCTGGGTCCAGGAGAATAAACCCTTCCCTTCTTTTTCTGCAAAGGATTTCTTGGGTCTTCCAGTTTCAACGGCCACAACTTACCTTAGCTATCACAACCCAAAGCCTCTCTAGATGCTATGCAGAATGTGGCTGTGTTCAGGGCTGGGGAGATAGCTCAGTGGGTAGCAGTAAGCACTAGGGCCAAGTTTGGATCCCCAGCACCCACATAAGAAGCTGGGCATGGCCAGACGCATCAGTAACCCCAACACTGAGGAGGCTTGGGGCTTGCTGGCCAGCTGGTCTATCCAAAAAGCAAGCAAGCAAACAACCAACCAAACCCTGTGAGCTTCTGGTTCAGTGAGAGACCTTGTCTCAAAGAAAGAAGGCAAAAGAACAGTTGACATCCTCTTCTGGCCTTTCTATGCATACACATGGGGTGTGCACCTTTGCACACACACATGCACACCTGCATACACCACACGTGTGCACACATACTAAAAACAAACTGTTGGAGTGCTTAAACAAACTTTTTTTGAGGCAAGATCTCACTCAGGATGGTCTCAAACTCATAGTGATGCTCTTACCTTAGCCTTCTTACCTTAGCTGGGATTATTGGGGTATGCCACTAGACCCCACTTGATACTGACATTTGAACTTCATACAATTGTCACATGTCACAAAATATTTTTTTCTGGCTGTAAATTTATTCAACACAAAATAATCCTCCAGCTTTACTGAGGTGGCTGACCACGTCCATGACCCAATCCGTCTCTAAACTGGAATTCAGTTGCTGACCCCCCGCACCAGCCTTGACACAGTGCTCTGTCAGCTTCCCCTCTGGTGAGTCTCCCAGGCCGTTCGGTCGAGTCTGCCAGTTTCATGATGGCTGTGCAGAGTGGCAGGCACGATCTCAGGAGACAGGTGGAGGCAATCTGGAAGCACTTGCTGCCCTCCTTGGTAAGGTACCAGTAGAAATGCCCCCAGGCAAACCTGCTTCATGTAGCCTCCGGACTCCATGGTCTTCAGGTTGGGTACGTTCTTGTCTGCCAGCTCTAAGTGCTTGGGAATGTGGACATCTTTCTTGGCCACCACCACCCCTTCCTTAAACAGGAGTTCATAAATGACAATCTGGTTCTTTGCACATCAACATTGTGGCAGCTGCAGGGTCCAAGGTGGAGGCCAAGGCCAAAGCCAAAATGTTCTTATTATTTAGCCATTGGATCTTGGAAAAAAAAGTCACTCTTTTTTTTGCATGTGTGTAGGGCCATGTACACGTATGTGCATATGTATGTTTGCATGTGTATGGATGTTCATGCACATGTACACGTATGTGTACACATAGGTTTGCATGTGTATGGATGTTTATGTACATGTACACACATGTGCATATGAACGGAAACCAGAGGTCAGTATCCCGTTTGAGACAGGGATTTTTTTCTCCCTGAGGCAGGGTCTTGCTCTAGCTCAGGCTGACCTGGAATTCACTATGTAGTCTCAGGGTGGCCTCGAACTGATGGTGATCCATGCCCACCACGTGCCACCATGCCCAGCTTTGAGACAGGGTTTCTTGCACAACCTAGAACCCAGAGCTCGCCAATTTGTCTAGATTAGCTAACCAGCAAGATTTAGGAATCCTCCCAACTCTACCTACCAAGCACCGAGATTACAGGCATGTGCCAACATGCCTGGTTTACATGGGTGCTGGAGATCCAAACGCAGGTCCTCAGGTTCCAGGTGCGTGTGGTCACGCCCAGCTGTTTTAGAAATCTGATGGTTTGAGTGTAAAATGGCTCATGTGCTTGAACACTTGGTTCCTGGATGCTTGGGGAAAGTTGTGGAACCTTTAAGAGGTGGAGCCTTGCTGGAGGAAGTGTGTCACTGAGGCCGATCCTTGAAGTGTTCCAGCCTGGCCCGCTTGTTGTCCACTCTTTACTTCCTCCCTGCTGGTGTGACCATGTGACTCTAGCTTCCTGTTCCTGCCATGCTTTCTCTGCCATGATGGACTCTACCCAGATTAAATCCTTTTCCTTCCTTAAATTGCTTCTGGGTGGGTATTTTGTTCCAACAATGAGAAAGTAACTAAGTGAGGTAGTTTAGGGTGGCTGGGACCCCCAAAAGTAAAAAAAAAAAAAGCAGGAATGTCCCTGGGTTTGTCTTTATGAAGTCACCACCTTGCTAGAGGCTGACTCCTTATCTCTATTCCTAACCTGCTCTTCCACCTGAGCCCCTCCCTGGGGATGGAGTGGGAGGTCCCCTGGCATTGTGGTTGGTCAGGCTTAACTTCCTGAGCCAGCCTGAGCCCAGACCAATCAACTGTCTCTCTGGCTCAGTTGATACAGGAGACAGGAATTACCACCAGGAGTTTTAGACAGCAGAGAAGGCAAATTTCTCTCTTTTGGCTGGCCAGCCTGACTCCTGAACCTGCAGGTTTTGGTGAGCTCCCTCCCCCCACCCATCTGAGATGAGGGGAGGAAGCCCCTGACCCCCTAGTCCCACATGGATTTACCAGTTCTTGGTACTTTTTTCCTTTCCTTCTCTTAAGATGTTACTTCCAGCTCCACCACGTGGGTGTTCTCAGGCTCTATGAGTGTACCTATTCCCTTTTCCTTGGTCCACAGACTCCCCCTTCCCTCTCCTGACTCTGAATAAATATAATAATTTAATACTTATCCTTCTCAGTCTGAGTTGCCAATTCTTTCCTCAACCCCTCTACCCCATTTCATAAGCATTTATTCACAGAGCCATCCATCTTCCCAGCCCCAAAGTACTCCTTGATGAATGGGCTATAGGGGAAAGGTGGTAGGCCAGATTTGAGCCTTGGCATGCCATTGGCCAGGGTCTGCAGCCCTTCTAGCAAGTAGACAATAAATTGCATCTCAAAACTTAAATGTAGAAGGTGCTCAGAGGATATTGGCTTTCCTGCAGGCCTTCCAGAAATATATTCTTTTTTTTTTTTTTTTTTTTGGTTTTTCGAGGTAGGGTCTCGCTCTAGTCCAGGCTGACCTGGAATTCACTATGGAGTCTCAGGGTGGCCTCGAACTCACAGTGATCCTCCTACCTCTGCCTCCCGGGTGCTGGGATTAAAGGCGTGCGCCACCATGCCCGGCTCAGAAATATATTCTTAAAATTGACCCAAGTTCATGTTTACTGTAAAGGATTGCCCCAGGTATGGTGGCACATGCCGGTAATCCCAGCACTGGGGAGGATGAGGCAGGAGGACTGAGAGTTTGAGACCTACCTGGGCTATATATTGAGACCCTATATCAAAAAGAAAAAGAAAAAAAGCTGGAGAGATGGCTCAGCAGTTACATGGGATTTCTACACAAATATGAAGGTTTGAGGGGGCCTGAGATCCCTAGAGTTCAAACCCCAGGTCTCACATAAAACAGCTGGGTGTGGCCACATGCACCTGTAACCCCAGTCCTGCAGAAGTCACCTAAGAATCTTCAGAGCCTCGAAAGCAAACTCAGGAATCA
>PVHP010030386.1:0-21734 GCA_004024765.1 Zapus hudsonius | reverse complement strand
GATTTAAAACAAACAGGGCACCATCAATCTCTAACTCCAAGCTCAATGATTCTTAACCAATAACACAAGTCTCTTGGAGATTCAATTCCGCCCCTCCAGCTCGGCTACTCACAGTCCGGGAAAACGTCATCCGGTACTGGCAACTCGCCTTGGCACCCATCCATAGTCCTGGAATTCACTGGGTCTCCATTGCAACCCACAGTTCATCCTCGTGGCTCCATCGGGCTCCATGCAGGCAACCTTGCACACCTGCTTCACACGCTGATGGCCATTTTTCAAAAACAAAACTGTGTTGCAAATCCAATGACCCTCTCTTTCTAACCAATCTCCATTCCACAGAACCAGGTGGGCTCCCAACTTGTTAATCCAGGGGGGATCAAAGCATTCAGGCCCCTTACTTCAAAGAGTCCACATTCTTCCTTTTGTTCTAATGCAGACCAGCTGGCCCAGTCTCAATGGTTGTCTCTCAAACAATTGCAGGTGAACGGGCAGCAGTTTCGACCCAAAGATCTTTCTTTCTGTGCCATCTCCATCTGCTCACACCAGTCCATCTTTACGTAAAACAACCCTGCACAGGTTCCCAGGACACAGGCAGGCAGAACGCAGCAAGCCTCTCAAGCAAACTGCTTCTGGCACAGTCCTGACAAAGTTCTTTCTCCCCCTCGTAAGCCAAACCTCACAGTCCATAGTTCTTTACTGCATTCAGGTCTTTCAACTCTGACCAGAATGATCCATGAAGCTGTACTCAACAACACTGCGAGGCATCTCTTAGTTCGAGATTTCAAATCCTTCCACATTCCTCCAGATCACTTCCGGAAGACCAAAGCCACAAGATCAGGGTTCTAGCAGCAACAGATGATCCCACGTCCTGGTACCAAAACTGTTGCAGTCAGCTTTCTAGTTGCTGTGCAGAAAGAACCCAAACAAAAGTGGCTTGTGGAGGAATGGGTTTATTTGGCTTATGGACTCGAGGGGAGACTCCATCCTGGCAGGGAAAACAATGACATGAGCAGAGGGCTGGACATCACCTCTGCCACAGCACTGCAAACAGCGGCAGGAAGGTGTGCCAAACACTGGCAAGGGGAAGCTGGCTTATAACCCCCTTAAGCCCACCTCCAACAACACAGCTTCATCGAGGTTAAAAACCCAAACTGCCATCAGCTGAGGATCCATCTATCAGAACACATTCATTTGTTTGTGGGGGACACCTTTATCAAACCATGACAAAAGGGAATTGCCCCTCACATTAACCGTCTCCTAGAGGCTGGAATATTGCAGCCCTGTCGTTCTGGGACATATATATATATATATATATATATATATATATATATATATATATATATATATATATACCCACTTCTCCCTGTAAATAAACTTGGGGGAAAGGATTATAGGCCTGTTCAGGATTTAAGGGAGGTGAATAAAAGAGTTGAGGACATTCACCCCACTCTTCCTAACCCTTATACACTGTTGAGTCATTTACCCCCCTCTCATGTTTGGTATACTACTCTAGACCTAACGGATATATTCTTTAGCATAACCCTGGCACCCAGCTGTCAACCTATCTTTGCCTTTGAATGTCATAATGAGAGCACAGGGACCCCTGGGCAGCTAACATGGACTAGACTTCCAGAAGGCTTCAAGAACTCCCCTGCCCTGTTCAATGAGGCTTTAAATCAAGATCTGGCCTCTTATCTCCAGAGCCATGCCTCAGTGACTCTCTTGCAATATGTGGACGACATGATTTTGGCCATGCCCTCAGAAGCTGAATGCCGACAGGCTACTGGAGACCTCCTCCAGGAATTGGAGAGGCTGGGTTATCGGGCTAGTGCAAAGAAGGCTCAGATATGTAGACAAACCATCACCTATCTGGGTTATGAATTAAGGGAAGGGACCAGGTGGCTGACAGATGCCATGAAAGAAACTATTCTCAGACTCCCAGTCCCCACCTCTGCCAGGGAAGTCCGAGAATTCCTGGGAACAACAGGATACTGCCGGCTCTGGATAATGGGGTATGCTGAACTGGCAAAGCCCCTATATGAGGCAACAAAAGATAAGGCCCTCTGGACTTGGGGACCAGACCAACAAAAGACCTTTGAAGGGCTCAAGGCCGCCCTCCTGAGGGCCCCAGCCCTGGCACTGCCGGACCCACTGAAACCCTTCACCCTGTTTGTTGATGAAAAGAAGGGAATGGCAAAAGGGATACTGATGCAGCACCTGGGACCCTGCAAGCGTCCAGTTGCCTATCTTTCTAAAAAGCTAGACCCAGTGGCAGCAGGCTGACCCCATGCTTGCGGATTATAGCAGCAGTAGCCCTAATGGTGAAGGATGCTTATAAACTGACTTTTGGACAACATCTGAAGATAGTAACCCCTCATGAAATAGAAGGGGTCCTGAACCACCCCTCAGGCCGATGGATGACTAATGCCTGGCTGACTCACTACCAAGGGCTTTTGCTTGATGCTCCTCGCATCATCTTCTCTGAGCCCACCTCCCTGAACCCGGCTACCCTGCTGCCAACCACAGATCTGGAGGCTCCCTTGCATGATTGCCTGGAAGTCATGGCTGAGATCACCCAGTTACGATCTGATCTCCAGGATGTTGCCCTTCCAAACAGTGAGTTGATATGGTACACGGATGGGAGTAGTTTTGTGACAAATGGAATGCGGAGGGCAGGCGCAGCGGTGGTACACCAAGCTGGGAGGATCATATTGAGTGCTCCCCTCCCCCCCAGGCACCTCGGCCCATAAAGCTGAACTGATCACACTGGCAGAGGCACTAGAATGAGCCGAGGGAAGGTGAATAACTATATACACTGATATTCAGTATGCATTTGGCACTGTCCATGTCCATGGCGCCATCTATCAAGAAAGAGGCTTCATAACTGCAAATGGAAAGGGAGTACGCAATCTCCCAGAGGCACAGAGATTGCTGATTGCGGTATAGAATCCCCTGGCTGTGGCACTCATTCACATTCCGGGACACCAGCCCATCAGAACTCCAGAGGCTGAAGGAAATTGGTGAGCCGAGGAAGAAGCCAAGAAGACAGCGATGGCGTTTACAGTCCTAGCACTCACCCTGCCGGCACCAGAGCTCCCTTCCCTGCCCCCACAACCTGAATACATGCTGGAAGACCTGAACTGGATCAGGAGCCATCATTGCATGGAGCCCAATGAACAAGGATGGCACCGGGACGCAGAGGGAAGACTGATCCTGCCAGCGACATTGGGACTGCTCCTCCTCTCCAATCTACACCGATCCAACCATATGGGGAAGAAAAAACTGCTAATGCTGCTCGAGTCTGCTCTCATCTGGTTCCCCCAGCAAACAGCCCGAATCCAGGAAATTGTGGACCAGTGTGTTTGGTGCCAGGCTATGAAGCCCCGTAGGAAGGGCCCCCTACATTCAGGTACGAGGATATGGGGGAAGGCACCAGAACAGAATTGGGAGGTGAACTTCACTGAGGTAAAGCCCGGGAGGTATGGATACAAGTACTTGTTGGTGATGGTACACACATTTTCAGGGTGGGTAGAAGTCTTCCCCACTAAGAGGGAGACTGCCCAGGTGGTAGCTAAGGCACTGCTAGAGGAAATTATACCCAGATACGGGATCCCCGAGACCTTAGGCTCTGATAACGGCCCGGCTTTCATTAGTAAGGTTTTACAAGGACTATCCCAGGTAATGGGGATCAATTGGAAACTACATTGTGACTATAATCCCCAGAGCTCTGGACAGGTAGAGAGGATGAATCGGAACTTGAAGGAAACCTTATCTAAATTAGCCATTGAGACTGGTGGAGACTGGGTGACTCTTCTACCTTATGCTGTGTTCCGGGTTCAAAATTCACCCTACATACAGGGGTTGACACCCTTTGAAATTTTGTATGGGGCTCTGCCCCCCATCATGATTCAGACTCTGTCAAACCAAGAACTTAACATAGCCCCAAATTATTTGGCCAGTCTTAAGGCTCTCCAGGAGGTCCAAGAGGAGATCTGGCCCATGGTGCACTCTCTGTATGAGACAAAGAATTCCCCAAACCCGGAACATGGTATCACCCCTGTGGATTGGGTATGGGTTAAGAAACACAGGGCCCAAACTCTAGAAGGGAGATGGAAAGGTCCTTATGTAGTTATTCTGGTTACTCCCACTGCATTAAAGGTAGACGGCATCGGACCTTGGGTCCATCATTCTCACGCGCCTTGTGCCACGCAACAGAGAGAGAGGAAGCCAAACTCTGGACAGTGCATGGAGTACAAGACAACCCACTGAAGCTGTGACTCTCCTGAGCACTGAGATATCATGAGTCAGACACCCAGCATGAGGATGGGACAGCAGCTGATCATCTGGATTCTACTCGTCACAAGGGATGTGGCCCCTGCTCAACTCAGTTCCCATCAGCCATATAATCAGACTTGGATAATCAGGATTATTATGATGAGACTCATAAAACTCTGAATAGTACCTCCCATATTGCCCCCCTGGTGGCCAGACCTTCATTTCCATCTAAGACCTTTGATAAGAATCACATGGGATGAATGCTTTCTCAGACAACAGGGATTCTTTGCCTGTCCTGGCCACAGTAGGGAAGATATTAAAACTTGTGGGGGAATAGCTCATGGGTTCGGTAAAAGCTGGTAATGTGTCTCCTCAAACGATAGAAAATTTTCCTGTGAATCCCCAGCAATGCGGACGTAATTTCCCTTAAATTCGCCTTAGACAGACCCAGACATCAGTTAAACACCAATCTCCCATGGTACATGAATGAAAAGCACCGATGTGATCTAATTAGGCTGACATTCACAGAAAAGGGAAAGACAGATAGACGATGGGTCTCAGTACTAATATGGGGAATGTCCAATTATGCGCAAGTGAGCTCTAGATACTTCACTGGGACATTGCAGGTGATACTGAGAATAGAGAGCCCCCCTGAGGCCTCTATCCCCATAGGGCCCAACAAAATCTTGGACCCTCAGCTACCTCCCTCTCCACCTGTTATGTTACTACTATTGAGCCTGCACACACTCCTCAGCTGGGTCCTGGTCCTACTAACCAATCACCAGAGGATCCACTCTGGAAGCTAATGGACACTATGTATGGGGCTTTAAATGCTACCAGCTCAAATTTTACCACATCATGTTGGCTATGTTATGATGTAATAACTCCTTTTTATGAGGCAGTGGGACTGAATAGTACTTATAACTTGTCAGAACAGGAGCACCCCCCTCAATGTTCCTAGGGGGAAGAAAAATTGGAATAACCTTACAACAGATCACAGGAAAGGGGGCCTGTTTAGGACAGGTACCTAAGAGGAGACAAGAATTATGTGCCATACTTCATAAGAGGTCTAATTGGGGCACAAACACCAAATGGATAATTCCTGCAAACGAGGGATGGTGGGTATGCTCGAAGACTGGCCTGACCCCACATCTGACAACTTCAGTTTTTAATGCCACCAATGAATTTTGTGTCCTGGTAACTGTGTTGCCCAGTATCCCATATCATTCAGAGGACAGCATGTATCGTTACTGGGACAAAGATTATAATCAGAAAATCAAGAGGGAGCCCATCACTGCTCTGACCATAGCTACCTATTTGGCCTGGGTCTAGCTGGAATGGGAACAGGAATAGCATCCCTAGCCACTCAAAAGACAGGAATGGCCTCCCTCCGGGTGGCTATAGATGAAGATTTAGAAAGGATAGAAACTTGTAGTCATCTGGAGAAGTCTCTCACTTCCTTATCTGAGGTAGTGCTCCAGAATAGGAGAGGGCTAGACTTGTTATTTCTGCAGCATGGAGGGGTCTGTGTTGCATTACAAGAGGAATGCTGCTTTTATGCTGATCATTCAGGGGTCATAAAGGATTCCATGAATAAAGTAAGGGAGGGTATAGCTAAAAGAAAACGAGAGAGGCGGGAGAGAACTGGTTTGAGTCTTGGTTTAACAGGTCCCCATGGATGACAACCCTGGTTTCCACTCTATTGGGCCCGTTATTTATCCTGCTGCTGATACTAACCCTTAAACCATGTGTTCTTAACTAACTTATAGATTTTGTAAAGAAAAGGGTAAACAGTCCAATCGATGGTACTCAGGCAAGAATACCAAAGAGTTTCCAACCATGAGAGCCTTTACACACCTAAACCAAATGAGCAGGATTCCTCATTATGACCAAAGAATGGGGGGGATCAATGTTGATGGCCTAGTGTCATGGTTTGATCCAGGTGTCCCCCACAAACAAATGAATGTGTTCTGATAGATGGATCCTCAGCTGATGGCAATTCGGGAATTATAACCTCACTAGAGCTATGTTGTTGGGGGCGGGCTTATGGGGTATTAAGCCAGCTTCCCCCTGTCAGTGTTTGGCACACCTTCCTGCCGCTGTTTCCAGTGCTGTGGCAGAGGTGATGTCCAGCCCTCTGCTCATGCCATCGTTTTCCCTGCCAGAATGGAGTCTCCCCTCAAGTCCATAAGTCAAATATACCCATTCCTCCACAAGCCGCTTTTGTTTGGGTTCTTACTGCGCAGCAACTAGAAAGCTCACTACAACATCCTGTAATTGCTGACTCCAGTCTACACCCTTTCCAGAACACATGTGGAAGAAAGTGCAACGCTGATCGCCTCTGGATTTCTAACTTAAACTTTGCCGACTTTCTATTGAAAGCATGGCTTCACTTTTATTATTTTAAAACCTTATTGGTTGGTGTATATGTTTGTACATATGAGAAGATAATGTGGAGAATCCTGATGGCAAGGATCACCAGGATGGATTCTGTTTCTACTTGATCTTGCTCTCTCAAAGAACTCTAGTAATTCTTTCTGATTTTCTGTGAAATAGTGATGCTTCTGCTTTTCTTGTTTATTTGTTTTGTTTTGTTTTTTCCTAAATTCTATTTAACCTACAAAGAAGATTGAGAAGTTTTTGAGTCAAACAGATTGGATTTGTGTGGCAAATGATTTTACTTGTATCTGTGTTTTTTAAAGTTTAAAAAATAAAGAATTTTAATTATTTACAAGTTGGCGAGGGTGCACGAAGGCATGCGCGTGCACGTGTGTGTGTGTGTGTGTGTGTGTGTGTGTGTGTGTGTGTGTATGCACACCAGGGTCTATTGGTGCTACAAACAACAACAAACATTTGAACTACTTGTTTGCATCTGACTTTACATGGTTATTGAGGAATTGAACACGGGCCAGCATGCTTTGTAAAGAAACAACTTTAACCACTGAGCAATGTGGCCAGCAGGCTTTGCAAACAAGTGCATAGAACCATTAAGCCATCTCCCCAGCCCTGCTTGTGGTGTTTTTAAAAGATATTCATGCAAGAGTTTCTTAAAACTTAACACACTATTGGTCCTGGCATAGCACTTTTTAGAACGATTTTTTCTGTACCACATTGTCTTTCAGGTTTTGGCATAAACTACCTTCCCATTCCACAGTGAATAACCTTCACCTGTTTAGGGGATGTGTCATTGTTTGATCCAGGTGTCCCCCACAAACAATTGAATGTGTTTTGATAGATCAATCCTCAGCTGATGGAACTTCGGGAATTAGAACCTCAATAGAGCTGTGTTGTCGGGGCAGGCTTATGGGGGTTATAAGCCAGCTTCCCCTTGCCAGTGTTTGGCACACCTTCCTGCCGCTGTTTGCAGTGCTGTGGCAGAGGTGATGTCCAGCCCTCTGCTCATGCCATCGTTTTCCCTGCCAGGATGGAGTCTCCCCTCGAGTCCATAAGCCAAATAAACCCATTCCTCCACAAGCCACTTTTGTTTGGGTTCTTTCTGTGCAGCAACTAGAATGTTGACCAAAACAGTTTTGGTACCAGGACGTGGGGTCATCTGTTGCTGCTAAAACCCTGATTCTGTGACTTTGGCATTTTGGAAGTGATCTGCAAGAAGAATATGGACGGATTGGAAACCTCATCCTATGAGGTGCCTTGCAGTGCTGTAAGTACAGTGTGATGGACCATTGTGGTCAGGGTTAAAAGACCTGAATGTAATGAGACCTATGGACTGTGAGGTTTGGCTTACAAGGGGGAGAAAGAACTTGGTCAGGACTGTGCCAGAAGCAGTTTGTGTGTGAGGTTTGCTGCATTCTGCCTGCCTGTGTCCTGGAAACCTCTGCAGGGTTGTGTTACGTAAAGATGGACTGGTGTGAGCAGATGGAGATGGCACAGAAAGAAGATCTTTGGGTCGAAACTGCTGCCCGTTCACCTGCAATTGTTTGAGAGATGACAACCATTGAGATTGGGCCAGCTGGTCTGCATTGAAACAATAGGAAGAATGCAAACTCTTTGAAGTAAAGGGCCTGAATGCTTTGTTCCCCCCCCCCCCGGATTAACAAATTGGTAGCCCACCTGGTTCTGTGGAGTATGGCAAATGGAAGGAGAGAGGGTCATTGGATTTGCAACACAGTTTTGTTTTTGAAAAATGGCCATCAGCATGTGAAGCAGGTTTGCAAGGTTGCCTGCATGGAGCCCGATGGAGCCATGAGGATGAACTATGGGTTGCAATGGAGACCCAAAGAATTCCAGGACTATGGATGGGTGACAAGGCGAGCTGCCAGCACCGCATGATGTTTTCCCGGACTGTGAGTAGCAGAGCTGGAGGGGTGGAATTGAATCTCCAAGAGACTTGTGTTATTGGTTAGAATCATTGAACTTGGAGTTAGAGATTGATGGTGCCCTGTTTGTTTTAAATCTTGTATTGGTCAATCTGTTTTTGCTGTGTCTCATGTTTTGCATTGTGAATGTTCTGTGTCATTATGGGTTTATTTTTGGTATTATGGCTCAATTGAAAGCTGTGGGGACTTAAGAGTTGAGATGAATGCATTGTATTTGTATTATGTATGATTATTAGTTTGTGGGGGCCAGGGGCGGACTGTCATGGTTTGATCCAGGTGTCCCCCACAAACAAAAGAATGTGTTCTGATAGATCGATCCTCAGCTGATGGCAATTCAGGAATTAGAACCTCACTAGAGCTGTGTTGTTGGGGAAGGCTTATGGGGGTTATAAGCCAGCTTCCCCTTGCTAGTATTTGGCACACCTTCCTGCCGCTGCTTGCAGTGCTGTGGCAGAGGTGATGTCCAGCCCTCTGCTCATGCCATCGTTTTCCCTGCTAGAATGGAGTCTCCCCTCGAGTCTGTAAGCCAAATGAACCCATTCCTCTACAAGCCGCTTTTGTTTGGGTTATTTCTGCGCAGCAACTAGAAAGCTGACTGCAACAGGACGTTGTTACTAAATATTTCTAATTAATGTCATTAATAATCTTGAACATGAGATGAAACTATAAGAGTATATCATGATAAACAATTATTCCCAGTCTAATGATAAAACAAAATTTATTTCAGGATGCATCTTTTTGATTTATGCTTGGCTTCTGTTAATAACAATGGAAGATTCAATTTAGAGAAGAATTTGCACTTAAAAATGTGTGGTGACCAGTGGATTACCAATATATGTATCTTAGGAAAATTAAGTTGTTATTAAAGTTAGTTCACTAAACACATTAACTGTTCTTAGACTCTATTTTCTATGGGGAAACTTAAATATTTATAAAGGTAGATAGAACTGCATAGACAGTTGTCATATGCATCATCAGCCTCAACAAATTCACCTCATTTAGTCCTACACCAACACTCTGTATGCCCTTGCCCTCTGGGGCATTCTTTAGAATTACAAACTTCAGGTCACTTCATATATTTATGTATACACATACACACCACACATATATATAATGTCAATATGCATTTCCAGGTCAAAGGCAGTTTTAAAACAGCCACAGAACAGTTCAGGAGTGTCACTTAAAAACTAGAGTTTGTCAAATTGCCAATTATGTCACCAGAATTTTTTTATAGATGTTTGAATTATACTCCAATCATGCCACCCATTGTGGTAATTTATTTTTAAATGTCACATAGCCTGAATTTTTACTAACTTTTTACTTTTTTTTTACTTTTATTTATTCCAAAGTAAAAACTTTTATTGTCCTTTCCTTCTTTCTTCTCTCGCTCTACTTTTTTCTTTCCCCTTATCCCTGTAAGATTCAGTTCTGCCGTTTTGTTGATTAATTACAGTCCCCCTTTTATGGGTTTTAGGGTTTTTATTTTTCCACCTGTGCCTTGCCTTTTGGTGAAGGAAAAAGGAGAGGGAAACATCTAATCCACTGATCTAAAAGAGGTGCACACAAATCTTAAGGAGTGCTTCTCCTTGCCATGGCTTCCCAGCGCAGTGTGCGGGCTTTTCAGTGTGGAGTTCACAATGCGGGTGAGTGATGGCCTGGACCTCAGAAGGAGGAACTCACTTTCCTTGGAATGACTGGGTTTCTGTAAGGAAAGTAAAGGCAGAAGACACAGGCACTGATTGAATCTGCTCCAGTCTGGGCCTGATTGCACCTGACATTTACCTAGTGCAGGCACCCAATAACCAACTAGTGATACCAAACTAGCTCAGAGACTTCCGGAGCAAGAAGATAGACTCACCCTGCCTCTAGTCCAGTCTAGCCAGGCACATTTCTTAACCTCCCTAAACTGCATTGCCGTATTCCATAAGCTGCAGTAAGAACAGTATAGTACCTCGTTCACTAACTGTGAAGGTTAAATGAGTAAGGAGCAAGATTAGCACACTGCTCAATATCTGCAGAGCCAGCAGCTTGCCCAGCCAGCGTCATTATCAGTATCTTTATTTCTTTAGCAGGATCAGAATCAAAGGCACCACACCATGTCCCTGAGACTGTCTGGGATTCAACTTCCTCCTACTTCTGCTTTGGTTTGCTGTATACATAGAAGAAACAAAAACCTTTCTTTCATCAGATGATGTTTTCAAGCTTGTACCATGCAACTGAAATCTATTTTGAGATCAGTAAAGTTTATCAGCACAGTATGTCCTGCAGCTGAATAAACACTGGTATTAGCCATAGGAGACATGAAAACTCCTTAATTTAGCAATTGCCCTGAAATAGTCACAGAATCAATGTGAGCCTGACTTCCAAGGAACTGCTGTGGCTCTAACATTACTAAAACTGTTTGTTACTTTGTGATAAATGAATGAGAAAAATGATTGGTAGATGGCAGGAGGCTGATTTGGTACAGAGATTTCAGTAATATACCCAAAAAGTTGTTGAAGAGCAAATATCACAAAAGAAATAAAAACTGTTCTAGGCTATTCCAAGACCTGCACAACAAATTCCTTTTATGAAGGACTGTGGGAAAAACAGACTAGAATCACAAAGACTGCTCTATGATGAAATGTGTCACAGAGAAGGGTAGTCAACACAGAGCCTATGTATGAACTGGGAGCACCAGGCAATGGGAAAACATCATCATCACCAGAAACTATATGCAGCTTTCTTTCACATAATTTATGATGGACTCAGTTGTTTTTATATGAGTCCTTCAAGAAGGTCTTCTACAACCTTTTTAAACTCCCTACTGGAAGAGAGCAGAAAGAAAAAATCCATGACAAAACCAGAAATTTTCTTATAAAAATGTGTCATGAATTGGGCTGGAGAGATGGCTCAGTGTTTAAGTCACTTTCCTCCAGTGCCTAAGGCCCCCAGTTCAATTCCCCAGGACCCACATAAGCCAGACCCACAAGGTGGTGGCCCTGGTGTTGGCTCGCTCTCTGTCTCTCTGTCTCTCTGTCTCTCTCTGTCTCTCTCTCTCTGCTTGAAAATGAATAAAGAAAATATTTTTTAAAATGTATCATGAATCAAGTGTATAGCTGTGCCAAGATAGGCAAGCTAAAATGATTTGGCCAACTGACTGTTTGAGTCAGCTGGTACCCAAGCCTTGAGCAGAGACAGGCAAGCATGTTCACACAGATCTTAATAACTTGTGCAGGGATAAGCAAGAAGTTTTTAGTCACTTCTCTTCAACACAAACTTAAGGGCCACATGGCTCAGAATTTTCTATGGAATGAGAAAAATAATCCTTATATTTAGTTATCAAGTTCTGAATTAAAGTGGGTAAAGAGTAAATCTGATCTCTTGTAACAGAAAAGAACTAGTTATAAGGGAGCTAACTTCATATTTCTGTTATGTTGTTGTACTGAACAAGTCACAGCACATCTGAATTACAGTTTCTTTTTCTGCAAAATGACATAAAAATGCTACCTAACTGAATTTATGTGAGGTTTTGGTAAGGAAATACACATAAAATTCTGAACAAAATAGCTAATAAATGGAAATCTTTCATTAACTGTTGTTATTTGGAATGTCAGACAGGTTTCTTCACAGCAGAGAGAAGGAAGGACATTTTTCTTCCATGTATTGATGAAAGATCTGCAGGAGAAAAAACTCTGTGTCCATGTTGACATCTCCCCCAAAGAGAAAGATCACATATTTCTACCTTTCAGTGGGATCACAACCAAAGCAGCCCAGCACTTGGCTTGGAAGTTGTCAGAAGTGTCGGGGTCTGAGGCATTGCCCCACTGCCGACCCTGAGCTATGCGGAAGTCTAGCACTGTTATGTGCTTCCCGAAACAAGCCACTGCAGCTAATCCCAACATTTCCAGTAAGAGGCCACTGTGACCGCCTACGGCAACAGGGTTTGGAAAACTTTTACTATTGTGCAACGTGAAATGTGCAGCTGCCTCCTTCTTCTTAGCACATAAGCTCGCCTGTTGCCTGCAATAAACAGACCTTGATCAGACTCCTCCTGTCTTGGTCTCATCTCTTGCTCCTGTTCTTTCCCACTCATTCAGCCTAGGGTCCCCCTCGTGACCCTCGTTGACTAGGCCCGTGGGTTGGGTCACAGAAGCAGCACCTGTCTGTTCTTATAGCTGTCAGAGAGCCTTGGAGATCAGCCTGGCAATTTTTTACCCCAGCTAGAACCACAGTACATTATTACCTTTAAAGGATTCCTTTATTGGAAAGGAAAAAGTGGATTATGGGTGTATGTGTGAGAGAGAGAAGGGGAAAAAGAGGAGAGAGAGAAATTGTTTTGATACCAAGGTCAAATGATTTTTAAATGTATTTTACTTATAGCCTGTATCTTTTCAGTATAAGCATAGAACCTGAAAGTGTTTTAATATGAACACAGAATTCACCATTTACAGAGAAAAAAAGAAATGATTCAATGAAAATATACAGACTTCTTACAGTTTAATTGCTTTAGTTTTAATCTTTGATTGGTCTATGTGTTTATGAAATTTTCACCTTGTCTCTAAGTACATCAATAGTGAAATGGACAGAAGTTATAATAGAGCACTTATATCTTTAAGTGCATATGTCTTATATGCTGTTTGTTTGTTTGTTTTCTGGCTGTCCCAGCTGCTTTCTGTGGTCCTGTTGAACTTTACCCCTTCTCAGCAGAGTTCTCCCCCTGGAAACAACCTAAGCCCTTCCAAAGCTACACTTGTGGCTCAGCTAGAATATCAGCCTGGAACAAAAATAGCTCATCTCCTTCCACTCTTCAGCACTTTTTTTTGGCACCCTAGAGGAGCACACACACACACACACACACACACACACACACACACACACACACACACCACCACCACCACCACCACCACCAGTTTTCCAGTTGAAAGAGAAAAGCCAAAGCAAAAAAACAACAACTAAAATAGCCAAAGTATCTAAACAGTAGTGTCTGAGCCCCCGCAGTGTGTTTCGGATAATTATAGAGCAAGGGTCCTGTCCAGAAGCAAGAACTGAAGAGTTGAAAGTAATCCTATCTGGGATAGCTCAGCTTTATTCTTAGATCTTAAAGCTCAGAACATTCTTCTTCCTTATTGGGATTGGCCAGGGTCTTGTCTTGACTACCCCAGGCAAAGGAGGGTGCACTTCACCAGTGATGTTCAAAGACTGCTTTCTGTTGCTCCGATCCACTCAGCAAGTGCAGTTATTTATAGAGGGCCACACTCAAACTTCAATCTATAAAATCCTGAAGTAAACTAAAGTAGTTCTGTTGTAGATTACTATTTTCTAAATACTCATTAATAAGAAATTACATATACATGTTAGTTTATGTAAGTTGAATCAGGATGCTTGTGAATTGGAGAACCCATGAAGTATTAGTTTTTTTTTTTTACTGTAACAATTTACTGAAAATAAAATATTTGTATCTATCTCTGCTGTGAAAGAATGGAGAGGTGCCATAAAGGTTAGAAACCCACTGTTAGGTCAGGTCAGAATTCAGGCAACACCCTGGTCACCTACCCCAGCCTGCCTCAGGGGAAGTTTAGGCACCCTGACCTGGGCCTGCCTCCAGAACAGGAAATAATGACCCCCACCTGCTGTGTCTGTGTCTATCGGAAAAAGAACTTCCCCATTCCAGGCCAGTTGGGTCCTTCCCCCAGCCTGGTATCCCCTTAAAAGCCACGTCTTGATGTCTTGATCTGGCCTTTCTCTCTCTTCCATTTGGGAGATAGCCTGGAGCTTGGGTCCCTTTCCTCCTATTAAAGCCTTTCCTTTCAGAGCAGTCTCTCATAGTGGTCATTTCCATTCTAACACCACAGCTAACATTGTAGTAAAAGATTTTAATATTTCCCTATCTGAACTTTTAAAAAAAAGTCATAACAGCAGCTAACAATTAGCTAAATTGGCTGAGCCTTGGGTTTTCAGGAGTCATTTCATTAATGATCTATTTTAAACAGAAACTCCATTTCCAACTCTTATTCAATAAAAAAGGTAAAATGCCATTTTAAGGCAGTAACACTAAATACTCATAAGCTCAAATTATTAATTAAAAAATTATTATTAATTTATAAATGACAGACAGAGAACAAGGCAGAGAAAGAGTTAGAGAGAAAGAGAGAGAATGGGCACACCAGGGCCTCTAGTCACTGCAAATGAACTCCAGATACATGGACCACCTTGTGCATGTGGCTTTATGTGGGGACTGGGGAACTGAACCCAGGTACTTAGGCTTTGCAGGCAAGTACCTTAACTGCTGAGCCATCTCTCCAACCTTCAGTTATTAATTCTATGCTTATGTACTAGGGGAAAAATAGAGAAATGGTTTAGCTAATAAGAATATTTATTGGATATAACATTTTTTTAAACTCAGCTTTGAGTAGAATTGATCAGTCAAGCAACATAGAGAAATTAGTATATTTTTATTTTGAAAAATTATTAGAAATTTTCAACTTCTTTGAAACTCCCTCATGAGGCATAGATAGATTTGAGTTTCAAATGGGACTGTGATTCTTTCCAAAATCAACTCACTAATGTTCTTATGTTTGTATATGTGCTCTTTTTTTCTAGGGAAGCTCAAAGAATGAAGCCATTACAAAGTAGACATTTGTGCCCTCATGTTTGAATGGTCCTCCTTTTAAAGAGATGATACCAGATTATTGGGTTCTTCCAATGAAACTCAGAGTTGTCTTCTTAGTAATGGCTAGTTCTGTAGCACCAGCTATTTCTGGAGTATTAACAGTTTCATAGAGTCACATTTATGAAACTAGGGTATTAGTGAATGACCTGGTCTACATACGACAATAAGCGACTGTGAAAGTGTGTCCTATGAAATGGTGCACTTAGGTCAACACGCCTCTCCACTATGATTGTACAAGTCACTATCCCTTGTGATTTCAGCATGACTTTCTGAATCCTAGGTGCCTGGCCCATGATCACAAGCTACCAATCAATAAGACAGAGACCATATTTAGATGCAAAGTCCTGAATTCCTCATGGACACTGAATTTCAAAATGTAGAAAGATACAGAATGCTATCACAGAAGGCTTTGGTTTAGAAAACTAAACCAGCTAAAATAACCTCTTATGACCATAATGCACTATCTTGGTCAGTACCAACTTGTGTGCCTCTAACAAGTGGTGAGATAATTTAGACCTATTTTGTCAGTGGATGTTTGAGAGAAGATGAAGTTTTAGTGTTACTCTCAAGGTCCTTCATTTCTTTACCTTTAGCTTTGTAGGTGAAGAAAAACTGGTAGAAACAAGAGAGATTAACCTTCAAGAGGAAGAAACCAAGAAGTGAGAAGCATGAAAAATGAAAATGGTGGAAGCATTTGCATTTCCTTTGTTTGACCTTGAAATCCTATTGCCTGACCAGGAAATTCCTTGACACTTGCACAGGATAAATGTTGTGTGGAGAATGTTACTTCAGATCATTTAAACTTGCTTGATGTTCTACCTATGTCATGAAAAGACATCTGCTTCTGCCCTTGTGTTCCTCACTTGAGTCAGACTGAGAACCATACTGTTCTGCATCTGATTATCTAGAAACAAGCAATGCAGATCATCTCTCATTTCAGGGGACATTCCAGGGTAATTAAAAAACTTTCCTCTCTTTAACTCTGACTCATGAATAGCTCAGTCTCCAATATCAGGCTTCATACCTCTCATGCACTTGATACTGTCCAACAGTCTCTTATCAACCTCCCTGAATTGATGGAGTCTTTAGCCACCAGAGGCCAAGGCTGCCCTTCCTCCCTAGCAAGTCTCTTCTGTGAAGGGTGGCATCTCTCTGTGCCCAATCTCTTCTTTCTGAGACTCTACAGTGGGGTGCAGTAGGAGCCTTGTGGGGAGACAGTAACTCAGCACACTGCTTTCTTCTTTTTTAAAAAATATTTTTATTTATTCATTTTTCAATCAGAGAGAGAGAGAGAGAGAGAGAGAGAGAGAGAGAGAGAGAGCGAGCGCACCAGGGCCACCACCTTGTGGGTCTGGCTTATGTGGGTACTGGGGAATTGAACCGGGGGCCTCAGGCACTGGAGGCAAGTGCCTTAACCTCTGAGCCATCTCTCCAGCCATCAGCACACTTCTTTCAACTCTGCAGCCAGTCACAGCCTGAATTTCTGGTCGCTATTCAAAAAGTCATTTATGAATAATGCCTTTTTACTTCCTTCAAAGCACAAATACCCTTTCTATGAAAGATATCTGCTGACCAATTCTGAGATACAAATTTATTTTTAAGTAAATGAAATGGATATTTCTAGATGTTGCTATCAAAAACAATTAACAATGATAGCTTTTACTTTGCATGTGGATATTTTATGTTATCAGTGATTTCTGTTCTATATGCTTTGCCTTTGCTGAAAACCAGCTGGATTAACCAACATTATGCTTATTTGTTGTGTTTTGGCTTGTTTATTTTCATTTTTGAAGTAGGGTCTTGCTCTAGCCCAGGCTGACTTGGAATTCACTATGTAGTCTCAGGGTGACCTCAAAATCACAGCAATCCTCCTACCTCCTAAGTGATGGGATTAAAGGCATTAGCCAGTACAAGTGGCAGATTCAATTTTGTAATCTTACTCATTATGGAGGTTTGAATGTAAAGTATCCCCTATAGCCTCAAGGGTTTGTGATTAAGCTTCCTACTTAGTCCCAAGCTGGTGGAGCCTTTGGGAGATGGAGCCTTCCTTCCCAATAACAAGAAGATAACTACTATGCTCATCCATAAGACAGTTTATTAATCCCATTGCTCAACTAACATATATTAACTTTTTACTGTAGACACTAAGCTAGATTTTAGTGATATAATCATGAGTAAGGCAAAAATTTTATTTTCAAAGATCTCAGTCTAGAAAGAGAGTAAAAAAATTAGACCAAACATTATACTAAAAGGCAAATCAAGGAAAATAATATGTGTTTGGAGGTAGCAGGCAGAAAGTTTTGAAACAGAGAGATGATTTAGCCATTAAGCAAGCTGCTTGTACAAGCATGAGAGCCTGAAACTACTCAAGTTTGAATCTACAGAACCCAAATAAAAATCTGTGTGTGGTCACACACATATAACCATAGTTCTGTGGACAGCGGAGACAGGAACACCACCAAGGCAAGCAAACTCTGGAACCAGTAAGAGACTCCATTGCAAAGAAAAGCAGGTGGATGTGAAATAGAGGGGAGACTCCAAATGTTCTCCTTCAGCCACTGCAGGTGAGCACATGAGTACTTTCATGTGAATACACCATACACACTTCACCACACACACACACACACACACACACACACACACACACACCATACCAAACATAACACACATATGCAAAAAAGAAGAAATTGATTAAATAAGTATTGACTAAAGAAACAGGTTTCAAGTATAGCCAACAACTCAGGAAAAAATATATTTAGGCCTTAACATGAACTATAAAAAGTTCAGCAATCGGTGGTCACAAAGATCTCATAAGGAAACATCATAAAAAGAAACAGAAAGATAATAAATGTTAAAATGTTTTCTTGGTCATATAAAGGTGTTTGGACTTAACCTTGGTTTAGAATGAATTTGAGATATTTTAAGAAATACCCTGAACTTATCAAATATATCTTTCAAGAGACTTCAGTTGGCTTGGAAAAATAGCTTCAATGATAATGTACTTTCCATGAAAGTGTGAGTCCCTGAGTTTAGATCACTACCATCTCCTTGAAGTGCTGGGCATACCCCTGGTTTGGGAGATGAAAAATGACAAATCCATGAGGTTCACTGGCTAGCTAGGCTCCCTAAGTTGGGAATCTCTGGGTGCAGTGACAGGCTCTGTCTCAAAAGATAATATGAAAAGTAACTGAGATGGACCCCTTCAACCCTCACAAGCACCTCTGCACACATGTGCACCCATAACCCCTCAACCCTCACAGGAACCTCTACACACATGTGCACCCATCACCCCTCCCCCACATAAACACTTCTACACACATGTGCATCTATCACCCCTCCCCCACACAAGCACCTCTACATACATGTGCACACATCACCCCTCCCCCACAAAAACACCTACACACATGTGCAACCCTCACCCCTCAACCCTCACACAAGCACCTACACACATGTGCACTCACAGGCATATGAAATGCATATTAACATGATGCACACCCCACATATACATGTAAAAAGACTACAGCAGAGACAACAGAAAAGTAGGCATTATAAATTTATAAAACAATTTAAACAAAGCCTTAGAAATTGAAGCCCTATTGTAAAAATCAGGGAAACAAGCATTCTTATATAATGAAGAATGAACTAAGCTGTTATTTAATGAACATTCTTGAAAAACAAAATGTGAAATACATTAAGAATTAGAAGAGGATGCAGGCAAAATTCAGAGTTCTTTTTCTTCAGGAAAGGTCAGAGATTAATCATGTTTATCCTTTAAGAGAAGTAGGGATGAGAATTGAGAGATGAGTGATATTATCAAGAGAGAAAGAAATAAAGATTGAGACCTTAAAACAGATGGAGTGGTAATATTATAGCCCTTGTACAGAAAATTTCTGAAAAGGAAGAAAAGTCATAGTAAAACTAAAAGAAGATTGCAGACAAATTCACACAATATTCTAGTTGTCAAGAATGAAATTTATGTGAACTCATTGACATGATTTTCTTCAAGTCACTCTCATTTGATAAAAAACAAAGGAAGACATCTTGCAGAGAATTACAAAGACAGCTGCAGAGGTAAGTGAGCCTCACAGGATTGCAGGGTACCGGTACTGGTGAGCCGCATGCAGGGCTCAGGGGCTTTCAGCTCATAAATGAATAGTAACACATCCAGACATATTAATTAGAGTAGCAAAGGAGGCAAGACCACAAGGATCTCCAAGTATATTTATCAAATAAAACAGAAGCCATTTTCTCCAATGCCAAGAGAGCAGGGAACTATTTAGAATAGCCAGCTAGTCTCCATGGGGTCATTAAGATCTCCAGTACAATGGTAGTTGCACAATCTCTATGTGATGACCAAAATTGTTCTATATGTCACTACTTCAGCAGAAGAAAGGAGAAAGCTTTTCAAGGTAGTAATGGAACAGTTCCGGAAATGACAAGGCTCCCTACGCTATTAATATTCTATTCTGGGTGAGAACCTGACGCCAGGTCAGACCTGAATACAAAGTCATAGCATGTGGGAATGGCAGTGACATCTAAGCCTGACCCTATTTCCTAGTACTAAAGGTTCTCTGTAACTGTTAATACATTCAACAGAGAAAAAGAAGTTGATGGTGGCACTGAGATCTCAAGACAAGTGTGGCCTTCAAGAAAATATTTTAGGAAAGTTCAGTTGATACTGGAAAGTACAGATAAAAGAAATTGGGGGCAAATATATGATCTAAAGGACTTTCATTTGAAGTAGTGCCTAAGGATGGCTGTGCATCCTCTCTGCATACAGGAAGTAGATTACTTTCAACTTCTGAACATGTGAAGAGCAGTGACATCCCATGAATATTTATGTAAATGAAGAATAAAGTTATACCTACTAAGAGTAAAGCCATTTTCCATGACTGCTCTGAGGCCATTTGATGTCTATTTTTCCAAGTGTTCAATTACTCAAATCAACTACCTTTTTCTCTTTTAGCTTATTTGAAGGGGGGATAAATTGCCACCTGAATGCAATCCTGAAGAGTATTTCATCAATGCAGATTAAAGCTGGATTTTCCGGTTGTCACTGATATATGACTTTGAGAATATGAACTGCTATATAAATGTTAAATGTCCCATCCTTATGAAAATATCTCACCTCAGAGCCAAGTCTTGTTGGGATATTCATTATTCATTTGAAGTCAGAATTTTCCATTTTCAGTATTACAATTAATTTGAATATCATTAAATTCAATATTACATTAAACTTGAATATCATTGTCACAAATGACAGGTTATCAGCTTTTCTTGACCTGCTAGTGTGTGTTCAATCTCATTTTAAGCACTTTTATTTTGAATTTCCATCAAAACAAAAACATTTGCTCTATTTCTTTAAAAAAAAATCCCCTTTACCAAAATAGATACACTTGTCTTTTCTCACTTGGCACCCTTGTATTTAACAGGAGTTATTTTCTATCCTCCCCGCCTCCGACAGTGTCAGCCTGACTACCTGAAAGCCAATGCATGTAGAACTTGTTTTGAGAAAAAAGTCCATGTTTTGTCAACTTTCCATCCCACACAGAAACTGTGGGCTATAAGATTAAAATAGAATTTCAAGCTAATACAACTGGTATTTCATGCTGGAAACAAAGTGAAGTGCTGAGAGATGCTGGGGTGTAACTCTGTGCTGCCTTAATGTGCAGGAGGTCAAATAGATGATTAGGTGTGAAGAATAATGCAGAAAGCATACCTGGCCCTATCAGATGTCACCAAGTAGGGAAGCACATTACATACAACTCAAGAACTTGTTCCTATAATCAAGAAATTGAATTTAAAAGCTTCCCACTAATAGGCAAATAACAAGCTAGAGAGATGGTTCAGTGGTTAAAGGCACTTGCTTTCAATGCCTATCAGCTGGGCTTGAAATCCCCAGTACCCATGTAGAGGCAGATGGACAAAGTGGAGCATGTGGCTAGACTCCCTTCTCAATGACAAGAGGCCCTGATGCCCTGGTGCACCCATTCTCTCTCTCTCTCTCTCTCTCTCTCTCTCTCTCTCTCTCTCAGCCTGGATACAATCTAGATACTCTACCACCTACAGTCCATGCACCTTTACATTTTGTTCCACTTGGCTGTTAAGATGCCTGAGTGCCCTGAGCTTGGGAAAGAGATTAGGGAGACTTACTGAGAAGGTCAAAACTTCAGGTAAAGTGTCGTTCTCCACCTCCAGGGCACTGCCAGCCACCACAGTTGGAAGCTGTCTCAGGGTGGTTCCACATATCTGGGGGCCAACACAGTCCAGCCAGGTACAGAGGCAAGGTACAGAGGCAAGCAGATGTGTATAGTGTATCCACATTGGTTCTTTATTCAATTGGCAGAGCTTATATTTATGGGAGAAGGAAGCCAGAGGGATGAGAAATAGGGGATTGGTTAATCAGGGTGGTGTTGAGTTAGTGGTCTGCAAGGGGATAGGTGAGTACAGACAACCTGTGAATACCTAAT
>PVHP010030385.1:0-21686 GCA_004024765.1 Zapus hudsonius | reverse complement strand
CATTCAAGAGCCTTGACAGAATTCTGTCTTGTTTTTGTAACCTCATGGGTCACTTTGGTCAACAGCTCAGTGAGGGAAGGAACCAGTGGCTGGGACCTGGGGCTGTCAGACTGCTCAATTGTTCACAGACTCAGGCTTTCTCCCCTACTACTCATGGCCCCTCTTACCAGTTGACACCCACTACTTACTCTTTAGGTTATAGTATGCTCGCGAGAATTTTATGATTTTGAACCTAATTTGGTTTGGCCTCATGTTTGAGCCTTTTCCCTCCCCCCTTCCCTTACCCCACTCTTATACCCTCTCAGTTCTTTCTACTATTCTGGATAAAGAAAACGGTTATCCTGGCTAAGGACCGCATATGAGGGAGAGTATGCGGCGTTCCATTCTCTGTTCTTTTGAGTGTTCACTTAGTAAGATCTGCTCGAAGTCAGACCATTTTTCCCTAAATTTTGATGTGTCATTTTTCCTTTCAGCTGAGTATAATTCCATCATGTAATACCACAGTTTCCTTGTCCATTCCTCCATGGATGGGCATTTGGGGGAACACAAATGGCATTGACTCATCTAAGAAAGTGCTCAGCATCCTTAAGCATCAGGGAAATGCAAATCAAAACCACAATGAGATACCATCTTACCCCTGTCAGAATGGCAATCATAAAGAAAACCAACAACAATCGTTGCTGGCGAGGATGTGGGGAATAAGGAACCCTCATTCACTGCTGGTGGGATTGCAAACTTGTGCAACCATTATGGAAAGCAGTGTGGAGACTCCTAGACAGAATGGACATAGAACTACCAATGGACCCAGCTATTCCTCTACTAGGCATCTACCCGCAAGATGCCGCATCTCGATGCAGAAAATTTTGTACAACTATATTCATAGCGGTTCAATTCATAATAGCCAAGCTACAATTTCTAACAGAAAGAAAATGAAAGAGTTAATGACTATTTGGTAAATTTCCAGGAAGAAATAAACCTTGCTGTAGTTTAGTTTAAAATAATTTTTATAGCACTTCTCATAAGCATTTGAAATCTAGAGAGACCATTGAACTCATAAATTCTACAAGTGTCACCTGAGTGATTTGTTAGCAAAAGAATGTTCTTAAGAAGGTCAGCACTCATGTATTTCAGACAACTTGAACAGATTCAGTTTTATGATAAGCTTATTTTTTAATAGTTGAATGTCAAATAGGCATTCCAAAAATAGAAAATGTATCTAGAAAACTGACAGTGAATTATTTGTATTAAAGAGCAGGAACTACAAATATCCTCATAGAAATCAAAAAATTAAAAAAGGTGAAGGATTGGAGCTCCAGTGACACAATTGGTTAGCGCCCAGTACTTATGCAGAAAAGGTGAAGATTTTGGTTTCAATAATAATTATTTAATTAGAACAAATTTGCACAGTGAAGTCTTGCTATCCATGTTCAAATCATCTCCTTTTTGGTTGAAGTTTATGCTATGGTCCATATTGAAACCCTACCCATCAGGACTATTTGTAATATTGTTAGGTACCTGGAGTGTTACTAATCAGTTTGCTCCAGAAAAAGAGCATGACAGAAAGATATAATGCCCATGAGTACATGTTCATCTTGCATAATTTCTGTCATATAACTTTCTTATTTCAGTCCCTGTCATGGTTTGATCAGGTGTCCCCCACAAACAAACGAATGTGTTCTGATTGATCGGTCGTCAGCTGATGGCAGTTTGGGTATTAGACCCTAGCAGGAGCTGTGTTGTTGATGGCAGGCTTATGCGGGTTATAAGCCAGCTTCCCCTTGCCAGAGTTTGGCACACCTTCCTGCCATTGTTTGCAGTGCTGTGGCGGAGGGGATGTCCACCCTACGGCTCATGCCATCGTTTTCCCTGCCAGGATGGAGTCTCCCCTGGAGTCCATAAGCCTAATCAACCCATTCCTCCACAAGACGCTTTTGCTTGGGTTCTTTTTGTGCAGCAACTAGAAAGTTGACCACAAGAGTCCTGTATCAAAGTTCTGATCCAATTTTTCACCACAAATGTGAGCCAGTGGGAATTTCCAGAGTTCGGTCCTAAGTCTAGGAAAATCTTAAAGAGGAAATTGACTTTAGGCACTCTTAATTTTAACTGACGAGAAGGGTTATGAGTTATATAAAAGAGTTTTATAAAAATGGAAAACAGAATATAAGGAAAACATTTGTAGCTCAAGCATTCTGGAATAAAGACCGATTTTAAAGTTCATACAAATCAACAAATAAAATGACCTATTATTATTCTATGTGCTTTGATAGTACATAATGGGAACACATATGGCCTTTCCCAAATGAGAATATTTCATTGTTTTATACAAATGTGCCATTAAAAGTCACAAATCTTACTAAGATTAGATTATGTGCAAAGTTTGCACGTGTAAATTTATGCTAAATGAAGTGTTTGAAAGCAACTAAATGTCAATTGCAGAGATTTTAAAAAGAATATTGTTTATTTTTGCAACCAGTGAGTATAGTGTTCCAGACATATTTTTGAAAAGAAGTAGCAAATCTTACAGTTCTAGGGGCTGGGGAGATGGTTCAGACATTTAGAGAGCTTCCCTTGAAAACATGAAGACTTGAGACTAGATTAAGCAGCACCCACATAAACAGCTGACTGTGACCATGAGATCTGTCACCCCAGTCATGTGGAGAGCAGAGACCAGAAAATCACCAGGGCTCATTATAATGACAAGCACTGGGATTAGTGAAAGATTTTTCTCAGGAAACCCATGAGTGAACAATGATGGGGTGTGGGGAGGGGTACCTGGTGGACTCCCCAGATGCACATCTGACTGCCCCATCTGCACATACAGGTGAATACGACACACACACACAAATAAATAAATAAGAATATTAAAGATATTGCTTATGCCTGTGGAGTCATACAGTAAGATAAAGACACCTTTTGTCCTGAAACAAATGCAAAGTCAAGGTATTTAGCACAGTTTAAAACATGGTATAGTCAACATAACAAGAGCCAATAACTAGCTCAAATATCATGAATTTTATCACTTGATGCTTGAGATAAATGCATATATGGAGAAACAAATAGGAAAAAATCATTTTAATATCTTAGAATTTAGAGAAATAAACAAAACCTGTATTAACGAAGAAAACATGAAGATAACCAGAAACAGGAAATTAGCCTGAAAATGTAGGAATTTGGAAATGGATAGAATTACATATTTTATTTTTATTGATATCTTTATTATCCATAATTAGATACATTGTATGAGCAAATCTTATGATGGTACCCCTATTTCCCTCCTCCCTGTCCCCAATCCACTGGGTTTCCTCCTCTTTGGACACACTGGCTCAGTCCATGGGTAGGGGTTATGAATTGTGCAAAAGATAACCTGCCCCCAATCCCCACCCCTGCTTCATTTGTTGTTGATGAAGGTGCAGTGTCTCTAGACATTCTCCCCCACCATGACTCTTACATTTTATTCTGCTCCCTCTTCCACTCACTTCCCTGAGTCATGGTGGGTGAGCTTTAAGTGTGCTTTGTGGTTGAGATCTTAAGTGTCTCTGGACTTCTGCTTTTGGTTGTGTTGGATTTCATTGGTGTCTATCTCATTGACCTTTCCTTATTAAATTTAGATAATTTTATTACCTCTGTCCATTGTTATTCCAATTACCAAAAGTTTATAGGGAGAAAACATTTTAATGAGCTTCCTATTTGATTGTTACCTGACATGATCAAAACACCCCTTGAGGTCATCAGTTACTTTCTTTGAAAAATGGCCTTCCCTTTATCCTTGTCAAGGATAACATATCTGAGATTCCCTTTATTTGTGGAAATAGAGGAATTTAGATATTAAAAACCTCCCAACATTCTGCACCCTCCCTGTAACTGAAATGTGTGAAAACTATTTAAATGAATGCATTTTAATAGGCACAGCAGCATCATAAAAATAAGACCAACTCCACGGAAACAATAATAAAAGAGAGAACTAAACCTAGGCTATTAAGACACTTGCTGTGTGGAAACAAGCTATACAGCTTTGTTGACCAAGAAGCTATGGAGTTATATGGAAAGATGGCACATGATAGATCCCAAGAGATACTTGACATCTTGAGGCATCTTCAGAAGTGTGAGGTCATTTATTGTGGACTAATGCTACATGGTGGAAATTATACTTTCTTTGTCTTACATTTTATTTATTTATTTATTTTCAAGGAGAGAGAGAGAGAGAAGTGAATGAGAGTTGAAGCTGATGCGACAAGGCTTAGTGACACTGAAAATGAGCTCCAGACACATGCATCACTTTGTGCAATTAGCTTTACATGGGTTCTGGGGAAGTGAACCTAGGCCATCAGGTTTTGCAAGCAAGTTCCTCTAACTACTGAGTCATCTCCCCAACCCATCTTATACTTTCTTGAGGTCACATGAAGTTGAACAGACATTCAAATGCTTATTAAAATTATCTTTCTAAAGTGCTGTTATTTTCCCTAGACATTTTAACTACCACATACCATTTTTATTTGATTTATAAAAGTTCTTCACAAATCTTATCATAATCTTTTGTCAGATATATAACTTCCTTTATCAATCAGTTAACATCACTTTTTGATGGGTAGATTTTATTAATATTAAACAGTCAAGTTCATTATTATTTTCATTGTTATTAGGATATTTCTTGTCCTCTATATGACTTCTTTCCTTATTCGAAGTTCATGATGATGTTTTACTTCTTAACTTAAAAGTGCTACAATTTCATCTTATTCTCTTAAATCGTACTAAATTGTGTATATGATTGACTTTTGTGTGTTGTAAAATTGGGATACATTTCATTTTTATTTCCCCAATGAAGGTTCAATTTTTCTATTCCTTGCCCCTGCTTACAGAAAGAAATTTGAATACTGTTTTTTTTTTTTAATCTTGTCCTCTTGGCCATGAGAGAGGGTTTTAGGTAAGAGCTATGCTTCAACACAAGTCTCCAAATGGAGTGAAACAGGGCCATCAAAAACACAATTGAAGACAGCTCTTAGAACCTCTCTGGTGGTTGACAGCATGATATAGCAAAAGGAAAAAATAGTATGAATGATGTATTAATGTTCTCCAGAAAATTAGACCCAATTGTGTATTCGTGTGTGTGCCTGCTTGTGTGTGTGCGTGTGTGTGTACATGTGTGCTTAATTAAGGAAGTGCTTTGTATGTCTTGTGGTTATAAACCTTGAATTAGCCCATGATCTGGAGACTCGGGAAAACTAATGATATAGTTCTGATACTGTAGGACCAACACGTAAGTGACGGGTATATTCCTACCTATTTATTTATTTATTCTGTTTATTTGTTATTTATATATTTATTCATTTATTTATATTTGTTTTTGGAGACAAGGTTTCACCATACAGTGCAGGACTGACTCCTCTGTCTTTCAGTCACATGAGAGCTAGGAATATGGACACATGACCCCTATCTTATTTTTTAAAAGTCCACATAATCTAACCTAATCCTTTTTAAAATACTAATTAAACATAGACATCTAAGTGTAATTAGCATGAGAGTTTTAACTTAGAAAAAAATCACATTGATATCCTAAATAAAATTAAAGAAATATAGTTTGCAAAATGTAAATGTGTATTCATATTTGGTAAAATATTTCATGTTAATTTTCCACTAAGTTAGCAATATATTAAATATCTGGAAATTGCACACTCTCTTACATATTAAAATTATGAAATTCCTAGCACATATTTTTTGAAGTAACCTTAAAGAAAGCACAGCATGGTAATTTTTCTTTAAAGATTTAGTGAATAATATTTTGTTGGTTTCTCCATGCTATTTTTAACTGTGATAAAGGTCAATTTTTCAGGCTCTCTAGGAGATTCCATGGAAGTTGGTGTTTCACAAACTCAGTATTTTTCCTTCTTGAGCATGGCTATATAAAATCTAAATTGTTCTAAGGTATTTTGTCTCTGAATGAAGCTATTTATTGCAAGTACTCTCCTCTATTTTTTGACTTCTCTTTCCTTCAGAAAAAAATCCACTATACCAAAGTAATGGCAATAAATATAGCCCCCAGAAAAAATATAATTATAAAGTATCCTTTAAAAGTTGAAGAAAGAAGCTAACCTGAAGTTGACCTTTGAAATAAGGTTTGAGGTCGTCTAGAAAAAAGTAAAACACTGAAAAATAGCTATTTTATCCATAATGTTAAGTAAAACTTTAATGTTTATTTATTAATGAAATAATTGTTTCATTAATAATATATTAAAGAAGATAAAGAGCCTACAAGATTATAGGGGATTTATTTACTTATTTAGGGTTTTCCAGGAAGGATCTCTTTGTAACTTAGGCCTACCTGGAATTCACTATGTAGTCTTATAAGTGGCCTCAAACTCTCAGTGATCCTCCTAACTCTGCCCTTTCCAGTGCTTCAATTAAAGGCATGGGCATGCTGCTCTATTTAGTTCTGTCAAAATTTAATGTCATACTCCTAAATGAAAAAACTTGCTCAGTTGGGCAGGAGAGGTGGGTTTGTGGCTAAAGGTGCATGCTCTCAAGCCTGATGGCCTGAGTTCAAACCCCAGTGCCCACATAAAGCCAGCTGAACAAAGTGGTGCATGTATCTGAAGTTTGTTGACAGTCGCAAGAGGCCCTGGCACACCCATGTACTCTTTCTCTCTCCCTTCCTACCTCTTTGCTTGCAAATAAAGTTTTTTTAAAAGACTTGTTCAGTCATCTGTAGCTAATAATGTCCTGCATATCAAATTACACTCACTATTTTTCCGGTTTCTTTGGAGTTGAAGAAATATATTTCAAAATGAAAATATTAGCAGATGAAATCATCTTTAAATTTAAATATTACATGCCCAAATCATTATGTTGTTATCCATCATAGGTTTTAAACTTACATGTAATAAAATAAATTAAATTAAACCCAAAATGCTTAAAGTCATAATAAGAGACTCTGACCCTATTATTTTCTCTGAGAGTAGTATCTTTGCGTAATTCATATTAAGATTTTTTTTGTCATTGGAAGCTGTCACTGTTTTGAAAGCAGTGGAAATTTGGCAACATTGCTCTGTCCTTTCTCCCATCTGCCCTTCATGCTGAGGAGTTACTAGGGGAAAAATGACTCTCTCGACTCTTAGCAGTTCATTTGTCCCAAGGATGTGGCTTCAAGCAAGAATCCAGTTATCACATTACTTAAGTGAGGTCTATTCCTTGTCATAGCATCTTTACTTCCCCTTTGAAATCAGAGCTGCGGAAACTGTGGTTTGAACCCAGGGGAGCTCCAGACAGTTAATGTGTGAACAAGCAATTTATTCAAAAAGAGAGGAAAAAATAGATGTTCTGCCGTCCTTCAGGAGGACAAGTTTTGAACGACTGTGGACTATGTTAAGAAATACTGTATATTCCAAATTCTTTTCCACAGAGGGCATAGGAGAGTGACTGGCAGCTTTCTTTCCTCTCATGTGGACTTTTTAAAGTTTGCAGAGGGAGAATTTCCATCGACCCCATTTTCAGCATGCTTGACCTCCAAGTCCATGCAATGGGAAATATCTCCCACAGAAAACTGCTTGCTGGGAACTAAATGCTGATATGGCCCTCATTTGGTCAAATATTAAGTGTATGCCTTCATAAAATAGCTGATACACATCCTCCATCCTTGAAACAAATTGGGGCGTGGGGATGGAGACTCAGTGCTTGGCACAGAAATTATGGAATATGTATATATAGGGCTGGAAGGATGATGGCTCAGTTAGGAAACACCTCGTGATCTCTTGTGGCTTGACTATGAAATGTCTGTCCTTTGACTCATGTGTTTGAGTACTTTCTCCCTAGGTGGTGACAGGATGTGGGGAGGTCGTGTCAGTCAGAAGATGTGGAGCCTTGCAGAAGGAGGTGGGTCTCTGAGTCATGCCTTCTAGCCCAGGCTCACTTCCTTTTTCCCCTCTGCTCTTTGATATGAATGTGTTCAGCCAGCTTCTTTTTCCTGCTCCTAAAGCTTCATGTCTTCCATGGACTCTTGCTTGAAAGTGCACATGGAAATTAACCCTTCCTTCCTTACACTGCTTGTCATCATTACATTTTTTTTCAGATGTTAAATAACTATTGTTACACCATCACATGAGGACTTGGGTTTGGGAGCCCATCACCTGTAAAATTGCCTGATGTGGTGGTGGTGTATGTCTGTAATTCCAGCCCTGAAATGAAAGTATTGGTTCTATGTGGGAAATTGACTAGCCAGCTCGTCTAGTCTTCAGGCTCTGGGTTCAAGTGTGAGACTTTGTCTCAGTCAGCAAGGTGGAGGCAGACTGAGGGAGAAACCAGGCATCAAACTCTGTCCTCCACATCACAGACACAGATGCAGCGACATCCATGAGACAGGCATGGATAGACTCACCACGTACACAAGCAAAGGAAAAACCATGAGTGGAGCTGGAGAGATTGCTCAGCCATTAAGACGCTTGCCTGCAAAGCCTAACTTCCCCAATGCCCACTTAAAGTTGGATGTACAGTGGTGCATACATCTGGAGACCCTGGCCGGCCCATTCTCCTTTTCTCTCTGTCCCTCTTTTATCTCTTTCTGCTTGCAAATAAATACAAATAATTTTAAAAAGAAAAAAAATACATCATAAATCAGCAGCTAGAAAGAGTAAAGTCTTTTTAATGATTTTTTTTTCTTTTTGTTGAGAATAGACAGCAAGGAGTCCACCAACGTTGGCTTGAAAAAATTCTTTTTTCCTCCAGCTATGTTTTTATTATTTATACAACACTTTAGTTTCATATTCATTCCTTTGAGACTCCAATAATGTTTTTATGTCAAATAATCATTTTCACTTCCTAATTGCGAAATTAACAGTTGACATTATTCTGTTTTCTTCAGTTCTTCCTCACTTACAAAGCATAAAGTATTTATGACTTTTTATGATTTAAGCTCCCTTACTATGAGTATTCAAAACATTTTGTAATGTCTTATTATCATAATGCATAGCTATGTGTATCTATATGCAGGATAGTGTCGGAGGGGAGGGATTTATTTTATCTAAGCTAGTAGTTTGAGGAAGAATGTTCTAAGGAAAATTTCAGACTCACCTGTAGGACAATTTAAATCAAATTTTCAATGAGTAAAAATGAAGTTGCAGGGGTTTTTTATGTGAGAAAATTCAGCATGAACTCACCACCTCGGGTTATCTCACATACTTAAAAAGAGGTGCAAATCATTTTATTAGAAGAACAGAGAAGATTTCAGGGTTCCCTGTAATGATTTCCATCAAATACATTTGAACACCACCTGATAAATTCTCTGTTGAGAACGGTTCTCAAAATGAGATCGCTCTATCTCTTTCTTCTTTTCTCTAAAAATACCATATGAGCCATGCTTCTAATATAGAACTCCACCCTCCTAAGTCTTTCACGTGTTCCATGAATATTTCCATCATTTTCTGTCTAACCAACCAATTATTTTCACTGAATGGAGATTTTCCCATTATTATAGACATTTATTTCAGTATTATTAAACTCAATATTATTTCCGTACCCAAAACCTTTGAAGTGATACCAACATATAAATTGATTTTTTTTACTTCTGCCCTTTTCTTTTCATTAAGTCTGATTATAATTATACGTTGCAGCATAAGCCATACATAGAAGCTCTCACTCTCGCATTTTTTAGGCTCTAATCATTTTTTCCCATTCTTGCTTTTGTAATTACATGGCTGCAAATCCCTTGACACTAGGGTTCCTGAAATCTGTGGACTGATTATTCTTACTTGAAAAAGTGAAATCATTTTCCATCTCCTGGGGTGAATATAAGTCAAATGGTAGTAGGATTTTAAAGCTCTCTGTATTTTTTTTCTCCCTGTCACACTGCATGCCTTTTGTCTCCCTTGTCACAGGTCACCTTCTAAAATAAAATGTTTTCTTTTTTTCAGCAACACATTAATTTTGAGTCAGATTCTGTTTTTTTTCACCCTTTTAGTCTTTAAAGCCTTTCTTGTGTTCATTATTTCCTAAGAAGAATTGTCACCCTTAACAGTAGCTTTCATTTCTGAAAATATTCCAGAGTCACCAAGAAATCTTTAAATAAAATATACTTTCCTATGGATAACACCCGTGAATGATAGGATTAGCATGTGAAACCTGCAGACACCTTGGAAGGTAGCATCAAAGGTTTCTGTCTTTCACAGAGGTCCATGAGCTTCAAGGCAGGTTTTAAGCTAGAGAAGAAAGCAGTTCCCAGTGTATGTAGCTCATTTGAACTGTGGAAACAAACACTGAAAATGTCACACGCACAATTCAAGACTCACTAACTTTTTTCGTTTTATTTCAGCAGCCTTTGGTTTTGCAACTCTTACCTCAGAGTTAAAAACTCCCTTCCTCTATCAGCTCTCCCTTTAGCTAACAGACTGTCTAGATTTGTACTGGCCAATATTTAAGTATCTCTGTATTAAACCTTGACAGCTAGCCTTCATCCTCATTGACAGAGCTCCTAGATACTGGCTTATCATCCTCTCTGGTGAACTGTTGCAGGATTCAATATTCCAGTGCTGAAGTGAGAATTTGTGTTAGTTTCTCAGTTTTTGAATCACTCTCCTGAAAACTTGCATTTGATCACGAAGGAATCAGGTTCTGAACTTGATGCTAAGACATTATTTCAAGCCACGTGTTCCCATTTGAGATTTTCTAATTCAGTTTGGTCTGTATTCTGTATTTTGGATCAAATATACACCAAATATTCCCAATACTTAGGGAAGTTTAAACTATTGGTTCATTCATGCCATTTCCAACCTCCAACTTTTTTGAAATAATCATCTCTGTATATACTCAAGGGTAGCTTTTAGTTTGTAAATAGCCAGCTGGAACTCAGCATGTTTTAACTTGAGTTCCTATCATGACCTTCCAGGATTATTGGAGAAGCATATGGGTTGGTATTGGATCCCTACAAAGAACACCAATGGTTTAGGTGATTGAGCCTTTGGGCATTCAACCTTGCCTACTTGTAATGACAACTGTGGTGAGTTGGGTCTGGACAGTAAATAGGATCCTAAGCTAGATAATGATTGAAATAACAGTCTCTGATGTTCCTGAGCATAAACTGCAATGCCTTCTTAACAGCTAGCTTTTGAAAGTCTGAATGTAATATACATTGACTTCCCAGCCCCTTGTTATGGATTTTAGTTAAAGCAGGCCTTCATGTGTACCTAGTTCAGTAGGTCTTGTTCTCAATTAACAACTTACTTAAGGAATGAAAATTGAGCCATCACTGAGTGCTAATGTAGGGAGATGTTTTACAAATTTAACTCAAATCAAGCAAAATAGAGCAGTCAGGCTGGAGAGAAGACTCAGCATTTAAGAGTTCTTCTTGCACAGCATGAAGGCGTGTGGTGGCCTGATATTACTCATTTCTCTTCCCCAGAACCCACATGAAGAGTTGATCATGGATATGAATATGTTTGTGATAACAGAACTGTGGGGAGTAGAGAACAGAGAATCCCTCGAGCTCATGAAAATGTCAATCTTTGGGATCAGTTAAGAGATTCCATATCAAAGAAACAAAGGAATGAGAGATGGTGCTAGGCACAAGAGCTTCTCTTCTAGATGCCACATGGCACGTTTGCACACACCTGTGCATACATCATATGTATACCAAAGACACACATAAAACACATCATACCTGTTGCTACCCTCCTGCAGTGCCTGACACAAAATGCTCACAAAACATATACTTTGGATCTTTGTAGGGATCCATTACCAACCCATATGCTACTCCAATAATCCTGGAAGGTCATGATAGGAACTCAAGGTAAGACATGCTGAGTTCCAGCTGTCTATTTACACACTAAAACCTACCCTTGAATATATACAGAGATGATTATTTCAAAAAAGTTTGAGGTAGAAAATAGCATGAGTGAATTTGATGGAGGCTGTAGGAGTTCCACTGAAGGGAATCCAATGCCAGACTGTTTACTCAGATTTTATGGACAGTTTAAGCTAATAAAACCTATGGGGAATCTAGGCTGAACTGAAAAAAAATGTTTACCATTCTTGGAATAAGCCAGATGATGAGTTGCTGACTCATCAAGTCAGTATAAAACATATCACAGGTGGTTGTCATATCAGGAAATCTTTGGAGAAGCTGTTGAGTTTCTTGTGTCCTAAGAGCTCACACCCAAAGCACAGTTTTCATGTCCCCAGGCTTAGCCTGTGCAAAGATTAACCTGCTGGGAATAAGCATGATGTCCAGACACACCTACTCCACACATGAACACAGGGACAGCCCAGAAAAATAGAATCCAAAAGTAGGTTAGCAACAAGTGTAAGCTACAACTTGACACCTCATGAAGTTGGTACTTAGGTACCATACGCCCATTTTTTTGTAACATATATTTACTGTGGTAATTCAGGGGTTATGCTGTGTTATGCTTTTCAAGGGTCATATGTCTGCATAGCTTATGACTTCAATATCTTGATTGTAGTTGTCTCAATGTGTATATTCATTTTTATCCAGAATTTAAAAGAACATTGGTTTTAAGCAGTTACATCCCTCATAAAGGAATTTTTAAATGCTTTTTATTGTAAAGTCACTAAGGCAAATTGGATGGCTGCACAGCCATAAAGATTTATTACTTAGTGAAAGAACAGGTGGCAGACCATCGTTTCAAAGGAGAAGGTCATGACTAACAGCATCAAGATAATTGATTGCATGGATCCCAGCCTTTGATGTTGTCATGAAAAATACTGATGGTTCTAGAATTTCACTAAAATATAATTTATGTCATGGTTCTATGTTGTATTACCCAACTCTTGGAAACCTAAAAAGTAAACAGAACTTGTGTGTCAGTCACTTTAAGTCCAAGGCTCAGAGCTATCATAAAACACACAAGAGGGATCTTTGTAGCTTAGGCAGAGAAAGATGTTTCCTGTGTGGTATATGTATTTCTTTGATTAGAAATGCCATTCCCAGATATCATATTTATGATCCAATAATTTTAAAAGTGAAGTGATGTGTTGTTTTCCAAAAATTCATCTTTTAGCCTGAACTGAGCCATCGCATAAAGATATATAAGACAAATAAGAATCTATCATGTATCATCAATCTGTGTATAATCTATCATATATCAACTATGTATCAATCATCTATCTATTATTTATCTATCTAATAATTAAACATTTACTTTAAGGCATTTGCTATGATGAGGTACACAAAATAAATACTTGTGGACCCAATGTGAATGTGAGTATAGGAATTAATTTTAGTAACTAACTCCTTGAATGTTTTCTGCTTGTTTAGTAAATTGTCCCCTTAAAGATCTGAAAGCAAGGCTGGGAAGTATCAAGTGTGTTAGTAATTTCTTGTATTCAAGAAGCTAAATTCCAGTTCTTACCAGTCCATTTGTATACATATAAAGAGTAAACGGAAATACATTTTTTCTAGAGGAAACCCTGTTTTTATTTCTCCAATAACTGTAGAAAATGTGGTTCAGTACATATAATCACGAGCTCTAAGACCCATCATAAAGATAATACATCAGCTAAAATAATATAATAACCTAGATACAACAATATAAACATGGATTATTTAAGTTTTCGGGGAGTTCTAAGAAGTTGAATTCACCTCTGAAGCAACTCTAGTTATTTGCTTTCTGCCTGAAGATCCTCTGTGTGTGTGTGTGTGTGTGTGTGTGTGTGTGTGTGTGTGTGTGTGTGTGTAGGTACATGTGAACGCCTAGGCAATGCCATATGCCCTTGTTTGAGGTGGTCAGTTTTTGAAAAAAAAAGTGTTTTTTATTTATGTGCAATGAGAGAGAAGAAAGAGAAGTTTGCCAAGGCCTCTAGTTACTGCAAATAAACTCCAGATGCATGCACCACTGTGCATCTGGCTTTACATGGGTCCAGCGGATTTGAGCCCAAGCTATTGGGTTTTGTAGGCATGTACCTTAAACACTGCACTATCTCTCCAGCCCCTTTTGTATTCATTCTTCTTTGAGCTCTAGCCTCTTACTCATCCATAGCTTGCCTATTTTGTGAGCTCAGGGTTTCTCCCTATCTCTGTTACCCACAGGACTTTATGGCCATGCTCAGCTTTTCATGTGTGTATTGGGTCTCAAGCTCAATTCATCTCTCATGTCTCCTCAGGTCCTCTTGCTTACACTGAAAGGATTCTAAACCACTGAGCCAGCCCTCAAGCCCCGTAAGTACACATTTAGTATATAGAAATGATTTTGTTATATTGAAAATGAATCACTTCTTAAATATGCTGTCTGATTTTTATTAATTATTTTCTTGAGGTCATGACTGTAAAGCTGGTATACAATTCTGCTTTGAGAACCAAGCTAGATGCACTGTCTTGTGTATTAGCAAATATCACAAAAAAGGTGCTCACAATGAAATTGGCAGCCTTCCAACTTAATTTGAAGAGACATATTGCAGGGAACCTTTCATCCAGGAAAATATGAAAGAAGATAGTTAACAGTTAACACTTGCTTGAGTTCAAGTGTTTCATACCACAGGAAGCAGAATGAGAAACTGAAGGAAAGAATCTCAACACCTCAAGCCAGATCTGGCTCAGAGGCGAACATGGAGAAAAAGGACCTTTACTAAGACATGGTCTTTAGTAATTGTTTACACTTTGAAATATCTGAGTTTATTCCTTTATTCGTTTAGTTAGATGGGCATATATATGTGTGTGTGTATGTCTTTGTTTTGATATATTTATATGTGTGTGTCTGTGTGTGCATGCATGTGTGTAATGTGTGTATGCACACAAATGTATACATACACACACTACACACACACACACACACACACACACACACACACACACACACACACACACACACACAAACACACACACTAGTTCATGCTGACCTGGAACTCACTCTGTAATGCTAGGATTGCATTGAACTCATGTTGATCCTCTACCTCTGCCTTCCAAGTGCTGGTAATAAAGGATTTTGTTATCACAGCCAGATACTTGATAGATTTTTGAGGCTCTGTCTCACTCTAGCTCAGAATGACCTGGGACTTACTCTTTTCCTCCAGGCCTTGAATTTATGGTCATTTTCCTACCTCAACCTCTGCAGTGCTGGGACTAAGGAGTACACCACTACACCTTGCTTATATTTTTTATTTCTTCATTAACCACTGTGTTTCTCAATTCATTCTTCTCCCCTAATGATCAAACTACTAGATGTTGGGATTTTTTTCAAAAAGACTTAAGTTAGAGCATTTGATTATTGAAAATAAAAATGAATTCTAAATTAAAAAAATAATTTAGTAAAATTGGTTAAAACTTTTGGAAGTACACCAAACTACCATTGTTCAAGCGATCTGTTCTGTTAGTTTGTATGCCAGTGCATATTTAAAATTGGTTTCTTCTGCATTCATGATTACATGCTAATTATAATTTTCTTCTTTATAAGACATTAAGATGTGTGTAAAATGACTTTTAAAAATATACAATAAACCTAAAATGTAGTGAGACCAATAGCCAAGATCAATCAGAAAAACAGCTCTTTATAGTTAGCTTCCATCTGTGAATTTCAGTGTTAATAATAATTAGTGTCAATTACCCTCTTCCCCAAAGTTTATTGCTTTCAGAACTCAATGAGTTCCTTTTGTAAATTTGATTTTCAGTGTGATAAATTGATGAGTCTCCTATTATGTCTTTCATCATGATGTCGGCTATGTGTATGTAGAATGCAGTATTTAATGAGTGATCAAAGTTTTCAGGGTACATTTTCTTTCATATCCTTCACTGAGGAATCTGGGTGGCAATCAGCCAACTCAGTAATGCGAATATGCTGGTTTGCTTCATCCATTCAACCAACAGTGATCTCCTGGGATCCTGACTCATATTCAGCACTAGAAAAATACTTTGAATAACTGGCACACTTACAAAACCAAATAAAAAATTTGTTACACTTTTTTGTATGTTGATCCACATAGCGCACATATATATATATATAGAGAGAGAGAGAGAGAGAGTATGGGATCCGGTGCATATCACCCTGAATCCCCGGTTCCAATCAAGGGTTCCCCCTCACTGAGTGGAATATTTGGCCGAATTTAATAACTGTTGATTGTCTCCCCCAGGCCCAGGCTCATCCATTGCACAATTGCTCCTTTCTTGGTTTCCTTTTCTCTCCTAGTAGGAGGTGTGGTCAGCCTACTCATGTGTCTTCAGCCATTGGTGTGTTTACTCCAGCTGTCGTTGTTCAGCTTCCCCTGGCAGCTTGTGTAGTGTCTTCCAGCACTGCACTAACTGCCATCTGGGGGCTGGTTACTATTCCAGACCTCGAAGAGTCTCTCGATGCATTCTGTGGTTTCTTCAGCAACAGGGTTTTGCCTCAGGCCTGGGGAGGGCATTCAAGAGCCTTGACAGAATTCTGTCTTGTTTTTGTAAGCTCATGGGTCACTTTGGTCAACAGCTCAGTGAGGGAAGGAACCAGTGGCCGGGACCTGGGGCTGTCAGAATGCTCAATTGTTCACAGACTCAAGCTTTCTCCCCTACTACTCATGGCCTCTCTTACCAGTTGATGCCCACTGCTTACTCTTTAGGTTACAGTATGCTTGTGAGAATTTTAAGTTTTTGAACCTAATTTGGTTTGGCCTCATGTTTGAGCCATTTCCCTCCCGCCTTCCTTTACCCCACATTTATAACCCCTCAGTTCTTTCTACTAGTCTGCATAAGGAAAACTGTTATCCTGGTTATGGACCGCATAAAGGCAGGAAATTTGACATTTTGATCTGCCCTATATAAATTGGTACTTTTAGTCCCTGATCACAATCTCACCTTGCCATGAAAGAATAAAAGCATATAAGTAAGTAGACTGGCCCCTGTTATAATTAAGCAATATGCTAAGGGGTAAGGCAATAATAATTTATAAGCTCAATTAGTGTAAATACATTATGGAGAGACCATTGAATGAGAAGAGAAGACATGGCTCCTGTATTTAAAACTGCCACTTGGAAATCAGCATACCATCCACTTCACTGATTCCAACTTTCCTTCTCTGAGGTCAGAAAGCAGAGTGAATAATTAATTAACACTTAGTACTTTATTCATTATTCTCTGTATATTCTTTGACTGCTCAATGCTTTCTCATAGGCATGTTAGGCATTAGTTTGTGTGTGTGTGCATGTGTGTGTGTGTGTGCATGTGTGTGTGCGTGTGTGTGCATGTGTGTGTGTGTGTGCATGTGTGTGTGCGTGTGTGTGCATGTGTGTGTGTGTTTATGCTGTAATCTATTTTGAACTTCTACAACAATGCTGTGGACCTATATTCATTAATATACTAAGCCAGTGGGAGGGAGTTCAGAGAGTTCCCACTGACAAGGTCTAGCCACTTGCCCCAGAAATCAAATGGAAAAAGTAATAGTGATATAAATAAGGTGTATATAGGATCAGAAAGCAGGGGTGAATAAGTTTTTGGGAGGAGTAAACTTGAGCTCTCTGGTTATGTAGGGAAGGGGATAAAAGGAACGAATAATCCAGAAGTCTCAGATTGTGGCCTGGTTGATGATTGCCAAATCTGAAAATACCTTAGGTGTATGACCAAGCACAATGAGTGATTCCCTTACCAACTGCAACACTAAACAGGGCCACCATATAAACAAAATAGGAGAATGGAGAGGGATTTCTTACCCAAAGCAGAAAAGTTGAACACTGAACCTATTCCAAATGATGTGGCCTCCTGGAACAAAGGAATTGTGGGAATTGTACTCAGTGAGTATACATAGATTAATATATTAAGATTAATATATATTTATGTATATAATAAGGCTATATATATTAAGATTAATATATGCTCAGTTTAAGGTTTATGGTTTAAGAAGGAAATCTGGATCTCTCATTCCTGGACATGTTTAAGATCAATGTATGATAGACATGTTCAAAAGCTTCAAATAGCTGACAGAAACACTTGTGGGCATGCTCAGAGTCACCAGCACCTAAAAGTTTTAGCTGCATCAAATGGTAATGACACTCTGGGTGTCAGTAATAGTATGGATTCATTCCTACAGGTGTGGGTGTCTTCCTTACCTGATCACTAACACTTGCTCTTATCTGGATGCCTTCATTGTTAAGATAATTGCAAGCTAGAAATGGAGATTTTTTTAAACAAATCTTTTCAAATTTTTAAATTCAAAAAGCAATTTTTTTACTGCTGATTAAACAAGCTTTTCTCTCTTTCTCCGGAGATAAAAAGAGAATGTAATTAGTATTTGTTCAGTTATCGTTTGAATTTCTTAGCATGTAACATTTAAGGAACTTGTTTGCTTCTTCCATGTCAAAAACGAGGGTTAGAATGAACTGGGAAACAAGAATTATTAAAATACGTGGCTCCTTGAAAACATGTCTATTGGGAGGTTTGACAGGTGAGAATGCCAATAAAACTGACTGTGGACTTCAATTATGCAGGTTCTTCATAGTTAGGAATAATCAGAAATTTAGAGATGAATATTTCTTAAGTGCTTACCAAGCTTATGCCTAGTCTGACTTCAGGTTTAATGTAGCAAAGGAAACATACAAAATAATGTCAGAGGTGTCATCGGGTATCTAGGGGTCAAGGTAAAGAGAGAGTACACTTTAATTTCTGGTTATACCCAGAGTCGGGATCATATAAGCATGTGCACAATTTTAAATACATTTTTAACTATTTTACCCATGTCAGTCTACCTTTGATAGGCATGGATTCAAGAGAGAATCCTTGTGCTAAGTTTTAATAACTGAGAGTAAAAGGAATATTCTATTGAGTGCTCTTTGGAAAACTATTCAAAATTAACTTCTAGGGAAGCTTCTCAGCTCCCACATTTTCTGGATCTCCTTGTGAATTTTTTTATATGTATATTATGCCCACAAGGGGCTAGGATGATGGCTCAGTGGGTAAAGAGCTAATATCACATTCAAAAACCAAACACACAATTTTACAATTCAATTTTCTCATTGACTATTTTTGAATCATAGATGGTAACATTATAGTGGCTGATATCTAATTCATCCATAGATAAAACAGGACCTAGACGTTTTCTACTGATTCATCAAATTTCTCAGGGCTTGCTCAGGAATAGGGTAACATGAGTTCGAATCCCAGGAGCATGACTTAAAATACCTACTGTGATGAGGTTACGGCTGTAACCTCATGCTGACAAGGTGGAGGGGGACCACTACGGTTTCCCCACTACCTGATCTAGTTATATCAGTGGGCTCTAGGTTCAGTGAGCAACCCTGTCTCAAAGTATAAGGTGGGGAGTGACTGAGGAAGGCACCCAACATTGACCTCTGGCCTCTACTTACACACACACACACACACACACACACACACACAAATGCACCCCACCTGCACAAACACACACATAAATACATGAACACCACAAATACACACCTACTCAAAATATGCCCATAAAACCCAGAGAAGTTAATATTCCTGTAAAGCATTCAAACACAATATTCCTCTGAGAAATCTCCCAGTTGAAAATGGAATAAATCTTGATGTTCCTCTCTCTTGAATATTTTGAAGGCTTTAATTTTTTCTTGATATGGATGTAATAATAATAAGGAGAAACAATGGACAAAACGATGACTATAAGTGAAATTACAAAGCTCATATTTTATGCTAACCCCAGCCAAGTGTCTTAAGAAACCTCTAGATTTCAGATGTTTCTACTTAGCGTGGAGCTCATGAGATCCTCTGGAGAGTATGTTGCCTATGTCCATCATTTGATATTAATTGAAAAGGATATGACCATTTATAAAGAGAATGATACATACACTGATAAAAACATCACACTCAATGACCAAATGCAGGATTTTAGCTTTAAATTTTCCCATTAATTTATTTTTTGAGTCATAGATATTAACATTATAACAGTATTTGTTTATTTCATCCATAGATAAAGCACAACCTTGAAGTTTTCCACTGACTCATCAAATTCTCAGAGGAATAAATACCATAATAAAGGAACTTGTGTGATTTTGTGTTCAAAAATTTTAATAACTTTTCTTACAATGGAGAAAATAATTTCTGTTAATGTCTTTTTCTGCAAAATGTTTCTAAAGCATTTGTGACTCATAAAATAATATCTCTTTTTTATTTGCTTATTTCCTGCTTCTAATACTGTTAGTAATTAGAATTAATAATGTAACTAATTATTTATTAATAGATGTATGGTATGTACTTTATTTGAATTTTTCATTTCACTTCCACAGCATTTTGTAGGACATGTAATATGGTTTTTTAATCCTTCTTCTAAACAGCAAGAAAGTTTATTGAAAGTACCAGTACAGGCCTGGATACGTTACAATGGGTAAAGGAGCAACTTGAGCAGAACTATCTTAAAGACACCATGAACTATTATTACCTCAACTCGTTGGGTGGGTCAGTATGATGGAGAAATTTTAAACTTCCTAAACATGTCATAGTGTAGGAAGACAATGACCTTATACTTAACACCTCCCTCAGGTGACTCCCCTAGACATCTTAATCCAAGAGACAGAGGCAGAACAGGCATTGTTAAATAAAACCCAAATCTAAGTATCTATCCTTCTTTCCCTCCTCACACTTATTTTGAACTCTTAGTGAACTTTGTTCAAAAATAAAACTGACATTTGAATTACTCCCACAGAATTGTGTATTTTATGAGTAATTTTCTCCTATTATAAGTAAAAACAAAATACCCTTTGGAAAACATCATCATCGTGACATGAAGAAATGGCAATAAAATAATGTAATTACCATGAAAATAAATGGCTACCACTCAATGTGCCCAGTGATCATTTGTGTTTTGATTTCATAATGACCTTCTGGGTTATTTTCAAGGTTAGACTTGTTTTCATGATGAAATTTGAGCTCAAATACTTTTTTTGACTGGCTAGATGACTGCTAACAGATTGAACTATAACAAGCTAACTACTGTACTGCAGGAAATAGAAAGTTCTCTCAATGGATATGAGCCTGCTTCATGTTTCTGATGATGCCTGCACATGTTTACATTACAGTGTGCTGGTGTGTTTGACGTCATTCTTAGTGGCAAAGGTATTGTGCCAGAGTTCTTAAGTTCATTCTATAGAAGTGGCCTATATATAGTTATTAACATATAATTATTAATATATATATAATATATATTATATATATATTAGTGATTAGGCAGTCTGAACAGCTGTCTCTGCAGTTTAAGGTGATAGCTTGCAAAGCCTGATGTCCCAGGTTCAATTCCCCCGCCAGATATAAAGCCAGATGCACAAAGTGGCTCCTGCATCTGGAGTTTGTTTGCAGTGTGACTGAGGCAGTGGTGCACCCATTCTGTCTGTTGTAGTCAGCTTTCTCATTGTTGTAACAAAGAACCTGCAAAATTCCTTCTATGAGGAATGGGTTTGTTTTGGCTTACAGACTTGAGCGAAAGCTCCATGATGGCAGGGAAAATTATTGCATAAGCAGAGAGTGGAAATCACCTCTTGGTCAACATCAGGTGGGCCACAGCAAAAGGGGATTATTCCAAAAGCTGCCAGGGGGGAGCTGGTTATAACACCCATAAGCCCCCCAAAAGCACACTTCCAATAGTGTTCCAATTCCAAATTGCCATCAGCTGGGGATCCAGCATTCAGAACACACTTGTTTGTAGGGGACATCTGGATCAAACCAACACCTCTCTCTCTCTCTCTCTCTCTCTCTCTCTCTCTCTCTCTCTCTCTCTCTCTCTCTCTCTCTCTCCCTCTTTCTCTCT
>PVHP010030384.1:0-14553 GCA_004024765.1 Zapus hudsonius | reverse complement strand
CATCCCAACACCCTCTGTGGAATCTTTTCCTCGCCTTCATAAGGTTTTCCATCCTGTTCGAGATCTAACCCTCCTATGCTCCCATCTTCCTGTGTCTGCCCTAAGGGCTCCAGCACTGTGCTGTTTAAAGGGGTGCCATCATCTATGTGAGCTTCAGGAGAACAAGCTCTCACATCCATGTGAACTTCTGAAAAACATACAGTTTAAGTTTTTCTGAATTCTGCACACATGCTTAGATAGTAGCATCACCAGGGTTTCATGACCAACTGGAAAGAGAGTTGTAGACAGTTCTCCATTGTTGGGATGAACATCTAAATGAAACACAATTTATGGGAGGAAGTGATTTATTTCAAAATTACAGATCCAGGGGCAAGTTACATGGAAGAAGCTGTCTCTATATATCTAAGGAGAGAGAGAGAGAGAGAGAGAGAGAGAGAGAGAGAGAGAGAGAGAGAGAGAGAGAGGCCATCACCAGCCAGCAAACACCAAAAGCAGCAAGCACAAATGGGCAGGACTTCTCTGTATACCTTTGAGTGAGAAAATCAGACCCACCCCATCACACCTTAGGGCTGGACCCCTAGCCCTAAGTCCAGCAGCTAGAGACCCAAGTCTATGGGTCATACATACATTCAAACTACCACTGAGAGGGACAGATAAGGTAAATTGTTATTTCTATCATTTCCAAAGATACAGACTAAAAGTCCCTGAATAGGGGTCAGGGGGCATACTAAGAATGACCTGACCTGAATGTTTGCTAACCAATAACCGTTTAGACAAGCAGATCAAACCCAGACCCTAAGAGCTTGAGGAGCCTTATTTACACCTTACAGAACAGGACAGAAAGGTCATAGAGGTTCAATGACATGCTGTCCTCTCCTCTCTTCAAGATGAATTATGCCGTGAGTGTAGGACTGGTGGTAGGCATCTTCCTCGGGTTTCAGAAGAAGGCCTACACATCTCCAGACAACCTTCCTGCCCTCATTGCTCTGCTCATGCTGTATGGGTAAGTGGTATGGACCAGGGGAGGGGTGCTATCTTTGAATGCAAGCCCGAGCCCTGGGGGGTTGTGGAATGCACAGGTTTAGCTTCCACCCTGGAAACTTCTTCGGTCGCTAATGAGACATCTGTCTGGCTCCTGTATCTGACTCCAGCCAGGGAGACGTTTCTAGGACCTGATCCTGGGGTGATGGGAGAAGCTCCTGGTGGTCTAACTCTTCTTTCTTTCACTCTAATTGTGGCCTTGACCAAAGTCAGGGAATAGCCATTCCCAGCCCCCCTCCAACTCTGATTCTGACTCATCTGCAGGCTTGCCCAGTGCGGCGTCTCCCCCTGCGCTGGCCAAGAGTTCTCCACACACAGTAGAAAACTCCAGCTGTAACGCTCTTCCTGAGTTAGGCTAGAAGACAACACTGAGAGTAAATCCAATCAGATTAGGGCCCGCCACATGCTACAAGAATAACTGGACAAACAATTCACCTATCTGAGCCTCGGTTTCCTCATCTGTAAAACAGAAATAATGGTAACTGCCCCCTCTCAGTGTAAGGCAAGGGAGTCTTACCAGAGTAACACTTTACACTCATCTCTGTTGGAAATGAATGACTCAGAATCCAGTGTGGCCATGAACTTGACTGGGACCTTCAGCTCTGTTTGGCTTCCAGTGGAAACCATTGCCTGTGTTCTGTGTGTAAGCTCACAAAGTATACACACAGCACATGCCGTGTTTGCTCTTCACAAAACTGAAGAGGTGGTCCAGGCAGGCATCACTACCTTCATTGAAGGATGAGGCACAGAGGATTAAAGAGATGGTCTGCAATTAATATCCTTGCCAGCAAAGCCTAACAACCCGGATTTGATTCCCTAGCACCCATGTAAAGCCAGATGCACAAAGTGGCGCATGCAGCTCGAGTTTGTTTGCTGCCTGTTTCTCTTCTCTCTTTGCTTGCAAATAAATAAAATATTTTTATAATATAAGGCACAGAGACCAAGAGACGGAGTGCCTCCTTTCTCCCCTTGCCACTCTGGCCATGGCCCTCTTACGTGAGGGGGGGTACGTTACATGTGGATACAGCTGATGAAATGGAATTTGGAGCTCTCTCCTCTGAGTTGCGTCCTCTCGCACAGGTGGGCAGCCATCCCCATGATGTACCCAGCATCCTTCCTCTTTGATGTCCCCAGCACAGCCTATGTGGCTCTGTCTTCTGCCAATCTGTTCATTGGCATCAATAGCAGCGCCATCACCTTCATCTTGGAATTATTTGAGAATAACCGGGTAAGCGTGACTTTCTCGACTTTTTTGTTTGATTCGGGAGATGCTAGAAAGAATAAACTGGAGCTCGAGAGATGGCCCCGTGGTTAAGGCGTGTGCTTGCAAAACCTGACAGCCTTGGGTTCAATTCCCCAGTGCCCATGTAAAGCCAGCTGCACACCCCTGGTTTGGGCTGGCTGAGTCCCATATGGCTGTTCTCTCAGCATGTGGGCTCACCTCGCTAGCCCTAAACAGTTGAGGGTGCTCACTGATCAGCCCGTCTGCACCCGACCCTGCGAGGAGGGAGGACAGTCCCTGTCTCTGACCCATGAGGGCATCTGGGTCCATCTGCTCAGGAAGGGGCAGGCAGCCTCAGCCCCACTTCCAACAGCCATGCTTCTCTGTTTCAGACGCTGCTCAAGTTCAACGCCATGCTGAGGAAGCTGCTCACCATCTTCCCTCACTTCTGCCTGGGCCGGGGTCTCATTGACCTGGCACTGAGCCAAGCGGTGACGGACGTCTATGCCCGCTTTGGTGGGTGACATTCGAGGTCCACAGGTCCATCTAGTGTGGAGGAGTGGTACAGGGGTTCTGCTGTCATACCTGTCACGTGGGTTGTAAGGGGTCAAGGCGAGCACCTAGAGGGAATCAGCGTGACTGTTCCCATGATCAGGGAGCCACAGGCTAAAGACAGAGCCAAGATGAGTTTCAGGTTTGGATCCCAATTCCTGCCTGAGGCCCAGTCCAGCTGGGCCCATGCTGTCTCCATCGATTGATTGTCCTGTCCCCTCCATCCCCAGGTGAGGAGCACTCGTCAAATCCATTCCAGTGGAACCTGATTGGGAAGAACCTGGTTGCCATGGGAATAGAAGGGGTGGTGTACTTCCTCCTGACCCTCCTCATCCAGCACAACTTCTTCCTCACCCGACGGTAGGTCTTTCTGCACCCCAGGGTGCCATCAGGCAGGTCACTGAGCTTCACATACAGATGGTCACTTCCTTCCTCAGAATCTATTCTCTGATTTTTTTTTTCTTTCACAAGGCCTGATTTCTTCTGAATAATACATGGAAAGATGGGTTAAAAACGGCCTGTTTGAATTTTGGCCAAACTTTAAATGATTTAAAATATTATTCTGGGGGGGGGTGTTGAGGTAGGGTCTCACTCCAGCCTAGGCTGACCAGAAATTCACTATATAGTCTCAGGGTGGCCTCAAAGTCACAGCAATCCTCCTACCTCTGCCTCCCGAGTGACATACACCTTTAATCCCAGCCCAGCAAAAATATAATTTTGTTAGTTTCAATTCTTAATGTCCAACCTTATTTAATTATAACATACTCATTTTAAATTGGATAATAGTATTGAAATAACAATGACCTAGGTACTAGAAAATAGATTTTTGCATCCATGAGAAGAGACAAAGACCCTTTTCCCAACAAAGTTTGGAGTGGGGGCAGAATAGGGAAGGAGGGAGTCTGGGGACTGTGGAGGGATGAGTGTAGCAGTCTACCCCAGGCTAGATACTTCCAACCCTAACATTACCAGGACCCAGGCCAACCAGGCTTCCCCGGGCCTTTCTCCCACCTTACTGGGCCTGTCTTATTCTGATCTGGGCTGGATTTCCAGGGGCCACCCCTCGACTGAACCACACTCATGCAATGGGCCCTTCCTTAGAGGCTTTCTGGTAGTGGTTTGTTTCTTAACCTTTCCTCCTCTCCAGCTGAGTCTGATCACATGTAAATAATGACTCCAGGGCTTGGAGCCTTAGAAATGACCTACTGCCCTATTCACAGGGTTGTAAGGATTAAATGAGAAAATGAGTCAACATACAATCAAGAAGTGCTTTAAAATTTGTTTTTATTATATTTTAACTATCACTTATTTTCAAGTAGAGAGATGCAGACAAAGGGAAAAATAGAGAGAGAGAGAGAGAGAGAGAGGAGAGAGAGAGAGAGAGAGAGAATGAATATGGGTACTCCAGGTCCTCTAGCACTGTAAACAAACTCCAGATGCATCTGGCTTTATGTGAGTACTGGGGAATCAAACCTAGGTCATTAGGCTCTGCAGGCAAATGCCTTAACCATTAAGCCATCTCTCCAGCCCAAGAAGTGCTTTGAGAAGCTGGGTGTGGTGGTCTGGGCTAGAGTGAGACCCTATTTCAGAAAAAGCTTAATTCCTTAATTAAAGTGCTTTTAGTTATGGCAACAGTGGAGGGAGCTATTGTACTTAAGACTGTCAGCCTTTGCTTGCATCACAACAGCTTTGGTCACAGTTTTAGGTTTTGTTTCGCTTTGTTTTTTTAATTTTGTTTTTAGTCAGGTTCTCACTCTAGCCCAGGCTGACCTAGAGCTCACTCTGTAGCCCCAGGCTGGCCTCCATCTCCTCGTGCCTCAGTTTCCCGGGTGCTGGGACTAAAGGTGTGTGTCACCGCACCCAGCTTTGGTCACACTTCTAGAAGAGGGGAGGGAAATAGGGTAGATACCTAAAATCAAGTCATTAGCTTGACATTGATGCCCACATCTTGAGTGAGTCTTGCCTGCCTTAGTTCCCAAAGTCGACCAGAGACTCCTATCACTCATGGCTTGCAGATCCTCACTGCCAGGCACATGCTGAGAAAGTAACCTGCCAAGAGTAGGGAGGGGAGGAAGAAAGAGAAAGGTGTTCTATGATAGGACCAGGGCCTGCACAAAAGTGCGGCAGCTCCCTGGAATATGACGTGACGGGTGGAGGGCATTGGGGACAGCTGTGACAAGGGAGGATGAAGGGGCTGGGAGGTGAGTGTAGAGGGGCAGGTAGGGAGGTCACGAAGGTCCCCACATCTTGATGACTTGGGTGTTAAAGAAAAGGACAGTGCAGCTGGAGAGATGGCTCAGTGTTTAAGGCACTTGCCTGCAGAGCTTAACGGCTCAAGTTAGATTCCCTAGTACCCATGTACAGCCAGATGTGCAACGTGACACATGCATCTGGAGTTCATTTGCAGCAGCTGGAGGCCCTGGCATGCTCATTCTCTCTCTCTCTCTCTCTCTCTCTCTCTCTCTCTCTCTCTCTCTGTTTCCAAATGACAAGAAAGGGAGAAGGTCAAGAACACTATGTCCAGCCCAACCCTATCCCCATCCCTTCCTCTAGGCATGTAGAGCCTGCTAAGGAGCCCATTGTTGACGAAGATGATGATGTGGCTGAAGAAAGGCAAAGAATTACCAGTGGGGGAAACAAAAGTGACATCTTAAGGCTAAATGACCTAACCAAGGTGAGGGACAGGTAGGCGTGTTCATTTGGAGGCACAGGTTGAACCCACGGATGGCACAGTATTATCAGTTTCCTTCTATGGAGCAGCTGATCTGCTTATGTGGACATCTGCTTGCCTCGTTAGATGCAGAATCACCCCCTCTTTCCTGGAATTTGTCTTCTGGAAGTATCCAGCTCCCATGTTTTGTCCCTGCTGTCTATCTGCTGGAAGCATCAGCAGCCTCTCCCCGTTCTGTGTCTATACAGCGTGGGTGACCCTCCACACTGCTCTGCTCTCGTACCTCCTCTCCCCACACGACCATAATGTGTGACCTCCTAGTCAGGGTGGTTTTCTCCCAACCATCCTGTGCTCTCTGCTCCTGCTTCCCTCCCCTGATCTACCCCTCCTCAGACCTCAGCTCCATTTCTTTGGATCTTGCAGATCTATTCTGGCTCTTCCAACCCAGCCGTGGATAGACTGTGTCTTGGAGTTCGCCCTGGAGAGGTAGGAACCCAGCAGACCAATATGACGCAGCTTTTATGCATGATTCTTCTCCCACTAAAGCTGTTATATGATAGAAATTGAACACAAGCCAAGTGTACAATTTTTTTAATACTTATTTTTTAAATATTTTATTTATTCATTTTCAAGCAGAGAGAGAGATAGAGAGAGAGAGAGAGAGAGAGAGAGAGAGAGAGAGAGAGAGAGAGAGAGAGAGAGAGAGAACACCAGGGCCACCACCTTGTGGGTCTGGCTTATGTGGGTCCTGGGGAATTGAACCCATGGCCTTAGGCACTGGAGGCAAGTGCCTTAACCGCTGAGCCATCTCTCCAGCCCCCAAGTGTACAATTTAAAACTTTCTAGCAGATACATTACAAAAATAAAATAGGGGACCAGAATCTGGGTGTGGTGGCACATGCCTTTAATCCCAGCACTCTGGAGGCAGAGGTAGGAGGATCACTTGTGAGTTTGAGGCCAGCTTGAGACTACATAGTGAATTCTAAGTCATCCTGAGCTAGAGTGAGACCCTATCTCAGAAAAACAAAATATCATATATATATACATATATATACTAATTACTAGGAGATGGCTCATTGGTAAGAGCCTGAGTTCAGTCCTCAGCACCCATGTGAAAAGCCAGGTTTATAACCCAAGTGCTCAACAGGGTAGAAACTGGAGGACCATTGTGGCTTGCTTGTCAGCCAGTCTAACTGAAAAACGGGGAGCTCCAGGTTCAGTTGCTGTCTCATGGAAATAAGGTGGAAGAGACACTTATGGGAGAATGCTGATGGCTTCTCCAGGACTCTGAACACATGTGCACAAGGAACACACATTTGCACATACACACATTCACCACGTGCACACATGTGCTCCACAGACACACCAAAAATAAACAAGTCTTCAAAATCCAGTGTGCTTGACACTGAGCACCTATATCAGCTTCTGTCTTATTGCTAAGAGAAAACACCTGACTGGAGATGGCTTATGGAATAGAGGGTTTATTTCACATCAGCAGGAGGGAGTGGAAAAGACCAATTAAGGCTGGACTATAATATTCCCAGGCCCACCATCCCCAGTGACACACTTCCTCTAGCAAGGTTCCTAAAGGTTCCACAAACATCCTAAACAGTGCCACTATTTGGGAATCAAGTATGAAGACATAGGAGTCTATGGGTGACATTTTATATTCAAATCATCACAGCAGCCCAGTCAATAGGGATTAGACGTGTTCTATGTCAGTAGTCACATGTGGCCAAGAGTCTCAGTAATGGCAGTCTTGGTCTAAAATGCCTCCCCCTCTGCTTTCATGCCAAACTGGGGCCTGGTATCACAGAACCAGATGTCCATGATATCCATGGTGTCCAGGATGTTGTAGATAGCTTCATGTTGCTGGAATGAACATCTAAACTAATCATAGTTTAGGGGAGGAAAGGATTTATTTCAAGCTTACAGTTGGTGGGGGGGGGGAGTTCTATCAATGGCAGAAAAAGCTGTTTTGATATGCTCATGCAGAGAGAAACCATCACCAGCCAGCAAACACCAAAAGGGACAACCACAAAAGCAGCAGCAAGCAGCAGGGACCCAGGCAGAACTCAAACATCTCTGCATATCTTTGGGCTAGAAATCAGATCCACCTCTAAACATACCTTAGGGCTGGAGCCTAGGATCTGCTCCCCAATGGCACCTCCTCCAGCCAAGCGGCTGGAGACAAGCTTTAACAAAACACCTGAGTCTATGGGGACATACATTCAAACTACCACACTGTGTTTTCTCCTAGTGCTTTGGCCTCCTGGGAGTGAACGGTGCTGGCAAAACAACCACCTTCAAGATGCTCACTGGAGATACCCCAGTGACCTCAGGGGATGCCACCATAGCAGGTAAAAGGTGAGTGTTCTGCCCCTCCTGTTGCAGGGTGTCCTGAGCCATGTCAGCATCCCGGCCTAGAGAAAGTGATCCTCAGATCATAGGTCAGGGTGACTCTGAGACCGAGAAAGAGCTGTGTATAAGACGGAGCCTCCCAGAAGTATGGTCACAAGACACGGGGGCCCATTGGAAAATGGAGCGAACTGCGATTATTAAAGGAGCTCACTATTTTCTGTTTTTTCTAACAGCATTTTAACCAACATTTCTGACGTCCATCAAAGCATGGGCTACTGTCCTCAGTTTGATGCAATTGATGACCTGCTCACAGGCCGAGAACATCTTTACCTTTATGCCAGGCTACGGGGTGTGCCAGCAGAGGAAATCGAGAGGGTAAAAAAAGAAGTTTCTTTGGCAACATAAGAGTTTGATAAAGCACATGCCTGTTTACGGGGTGCATTCATTTAGAGATGAGAAACTGGAGCACACAATCCATTCATTCTTTGCCGCAGAGGCTCAGTAGTGTCTACTGTGAGCCAGTATTGTCCTAGGGATGTAACAGTGAGCAAAAGAGAAAGAAAATATCCCTACCCTTCGGTACAACAAAATAATGGCATGTGCCACCACACCCATCTGGAACACTACTTTCAATATTAAAATGTAAGAAATAGAAGAAAATATACACATAACTTTCTAGCTTTACAAATGGGATGTAAGAAAAATAAACTGGAAAACAATGAATTTGGTGAACGAGAGAAAATTGAGTGAAAATAGAAGGGAATAATACTTCTTTGAGGGTATCTTTTTTTAAAAAAATATATTTCGAGATAGGGTCTCACTCTAGCCCAGGCTGAGCTGGATTGCACTCTGTAGTCCCAGGCTGGCTTAACTCACAGTGATCCTTCTACCTCATGATGACCCTCCTACCTCTGCCTCACCCCAGTTCTAGAATTAAAGGTGTGAGCCATGACGCCTGGCTTCTGAGGGTATCTTTTTGTTCACTTTTTGTATCACTTTGACTTTTGAAAGTATTCCCATATTGTGCCTACTCAAAAATAAAACTAAATTGGTCAGAATAAGAAGTGGAGTACAGATGAAAACCTGACATGAATATAAATTAAGGCAAATTAGCTCAATTTTATTTCAAATAGATATTAAACTCATACAGATAAGGGCTTAGAATGAATCAATTCATTAATGCAGTACTTGCTATCCTCCAAAAGAACCTCAAACAATTTCTGAGCTCTTTTTAATTATTTGGCTTTTATATGGATATGGCTTTTATATGAATATAATCAATCCCAAAACAATTTTAGATGTGTTATAGGATTGGATAATGAAGAAACACATTGTTTGGGGAGCCAGCATCCTCACTGTGGAAGAAATAACATCAAAAGGGAAGGGAGAAGCAAGAAAGAACTCACGAGGGTTGTTGTAGCCGCTTCATATTGCTGACACGAACGTCCAACCAGACACAGCTTACGGGAGGAAGGGGTTCATTTCAGGCTTACAAACTCCAGGGGAACACCATCAATAGTGGAAGAAGTTACTCCCTTTCATAGATCCAAGCAGAGAGAAACAACTGCAGCAAGCAAACACCAACGCCAGCAAGCACGAACCACCAGAGCTCAAACTGTTCTCTCCATACCTTTGGGCTGGACTCCAAGATCTTCCCCCCAGTAACACCTCTTCCTCAGTAGGGCTCTGCCCACTGGAGACTCAAAATTCAAACCTCAGTTGATGGGACCATATATTCAGACTACCACAAGACTGGAATGGGTGATATTCCTATAAATGTTTATGTGTGCATAATGCAGATATGCTCACATGTAATACATGTATAGTATATGCACATGTATGCATGTATGTATAACTCTTCTGAAAGGGCCAAGGTGCCAAAGTACCCCAGTAGCAATGGACACACTTACTACCAGGATTTTGGTCTTCATACTATTCCCCATTAAAGAGAACTATGACTCTTCAAGTGAGTGACTAATTCCAAACCTGGAATACTTTATTTTGCCAGAAAGAAAGTTTTTTAAGATGAAGCATGTCCCAAGAACATAGGAGACATCTTGAAAGACTCCCAAGGGCCAAATCTGGAACAATTTAATCATCAAAATAATCGATTACCCTTGTATGAAAATGTCTTTATAAAGCCGGGGTTATAGTTCAATGATAGAGGGCTTACCTAAAGGGCAAAAAACCTTAGATGTGATTCCCAGCATTGGGAAAAAATTTAAAATTCTTGGGGCTAGAGAGATGGCTCATTGGTTAAGGCATTTGCCTGCAAAGCCCAATGACCTGGGTTCAATTTCCCAGTACCCATATAAAGCCAGATGCACAGTGGCACATGCATCTGGAGTTCGTTTACAGTGGCTAGAGACCCTGGCATGCCAGTTTTCTCTGTCTCTCTGTCTCTCTGTCTCTCTCTCTCTCTCTCTCTGCAAATGAGGAAAGAAAATATTAAAGCTCTCACTCTCTCCTTGCAAATGAGGAAAGAAAATATTAAAGTTAAAAGTTCTTATGAAACCCAGCAGCATGTATAATGACTATGCACCAGCAAAAATGTAACTACTGTGATAGCTTATGAGCCATTGAGAGAGAGAAAGACGAGAGGAATTTGTGAGGGTATACCATTACCTACATACATAAACAGGAGAGAAGAGAAAGCTCTTGCTTATAATTAAGCCCTAAGAGCTAATTATTGGTTAATATTGAGAAGCTCCACACATATGCATTACATGCCCTAGACTGCAGATGTGTCCTTGTTGAGGGATCTTGGGCCCACTGTCTCCTCAGAGACCCCGGGACTCCTCCTCTTGCATGCCGAGCCCCAGTGCAGGACACTGGGAGAGAAATGCTGCCTGTCTTTGGAAGGCTGAAAGCTGTGTCTCAGTGGCTACAGCTGATGGTGCCAAGCCAAGGAAGCCACTCTGGGATCAATGGTCCAGAGGTGTCCTTGAAGCATGTGCCCGAGGGTGTGAGCCGGCAGGCAGTCCTGTTTCAGCCTAGCTAGGTCTGTGTGCAGGGCTCTGAGCTGCACAGGTCTGGCTTGTTCTCTTGTTCAGATTCAAATTTCTGCTGGGAATAGTGTCGCTCGCCTTTAATCCCAGCAGAGGTAAGAGGATCGCCATGAGTTCAAGGCCATCCTGAGGCTACATAGTGAATTCCAGGTCAGCCTGGGTTAGAGTGAGACCTCCCTCAAAAAATCAAACAAAACAACTCAAATTGTTTTCTCTTCCCTAGGTTGCCAACTGGAGTCTTCAGAGCCTCGGCCTGTCTCTGTATGCAGACCGCCCGGTGGGCACCTACAGCGGAGGCAACAAGCGGAAGCTGTCCACGGCCATGGCGCTCCTCGGCTGCCCGCCGCTGGTGCTGCTGGTGAGCCCGGGACCACCTGTGGGCTCTGCAGTCCTGCTTTGAGCACATCAGCCTAGTGTTCACACAAAGGACAGCCTCAGCCAGTGCCTGGAAGTCCTCGATGGAGATGGTCTAACCACTCCAGGGAATGTTGGTATCTGGTCAGAAATGACCATTGCCTGGGGTCAGTGTGGGATCTATAGTGGACAGGAGCATGGAGCCAGCTGAGAGGCTCCTGTGCCCGCCACCTGAGCTGGCCCAGGCCTATGCGATCTGAACTTCAGGGGACCACAAAAGTCACCTGCCTCTTAACCAACATGCTTGCAGTCCTCATCCACCCTTTAAAAAATATTTATTTATAGCCGGGCGTGGTGCACACACCTTGAATCCCAGCACTCGGGAGGCAGAGGTAGGAGGTTTGCCATGAGTTCAAGGCCACCCTGAGACTACATAGTGAATTCCAGATCAGCCTGGGCTAGAGCGAGACCCTACCTCGAAAAACCAAAAAAAAAATTTATTTATTTCTAGAAGCTGAGAAAGAGAGAAAGAGAGAGAGTATGGGCATGCCAGGGCCTCTAGGCACTGCAAACAAACTCCAGAAGAAAGCACCACTTTGTGCATCTAGCTTTACATAGGTACTGAGGGATTGAACCTGGGCCATCAATCTTTGCAATCAAGTGCCTTTAACCCACTGGGAAATCTCTCCAGCCCCCTCATTCCCATTTCAGGATAAATTTAATATATTAGATATATATATATATATATATATATATATATATATATATACATTCATGGTCACAATCAACATTAATGCACTCACAGGCTGCCACGAGTCCACAGGTATACCCACAGGTATACATTACATTTCTGTACTCTCCGACAAACCTCCTGTCTTCCTGTCCTGCTCCTGCTACCTTCGTCTCTTACCCAACTGAGGATCAGCTTTTTCTTCAGAGACTGTTGCAGCTTAGTCCACAAGGATGCATTGACAGAGAAGAAAGGCCAACCCCATGTCCTCACCCCTGTGTTCTCTCTCCTCCCACCTGCACAGGATGAGCCCACCACAGGGATGGACCCCCAGGCACGCCGCATGCTATGGAATACCATTGTGAGCATCATCAGAGAAGGCAGAGCCGTGGTCCTCACCTCCCACAGGCAAGAGAGCCCCAGGGTGAGAGAGGGTGGGTGGGAATGTGCCCACCCACTGACTCACCTCCCACAGGCAAGAGAGCCCCAGGGTGAGGAAGGATGGGTGGGAATGTGCCCCCCATCCACTGACTCACCTCCTCTCTTACCCCATAGCATGGAAGAATGTGAGGCACTGTGTACACGATTGGCCATCATGGTGAAAGGCACCTTCCAATGCCTGGGCACCATTCAGCATCTCAAGTCCAAGTAAGCAGATAAAGGAATCATGCCCTTGGCTATCTTCTGTGGGGTTCACCCAAGCCTTGTGTTCTCTATGGACACCTGGGACACTTGCCTCATCATCCCTCAGGAGGGCCTCATTCTCCAGAGATAGATGGGGAAACCATTGTGCATGATGAGAGGCTTTGTGTTGGGCTATGTACTTGTGGCTGAAGGCATGCAGGGGTCCCTGGGTGCAGGGGCAGGTGTTGTGAACAGGTTATTTAGAGAGATGACTGGATGAAGAAAGGCCACTTGTTGTTTTCGCCTCCGGGGGCGCCACAGAGAAGTGGTGGGAGCTGAGCAAGCTGTCGGCTGTCTCAGGGCTGGGGTCCACAGAGCTGGGGGGCTGACGCAGGGGGGGGGTCTGGCGAGACACAGACGTGACCAGATGTGTATAGTATATCCATGTGGTTCTTTATTCAATTGGGGGAACTTACATTTATAGGAAAAAGGGAGTCAGGGGGATGGGGAATAGGGAAGAGAAAAGGGGACTGGTTGATCGGGGTGGTGAGTTAGCGGCCTGCACTGGGATAGGTGAGTATGGACAACCTGAGAATACTTCATTTGGGGGCCTGAGTGGCGGGAAATACGTGACTCTAGCCACGGTCCGTGGCGATGGGTACAAGGAAGTTTGTCTGATACCCATTGCCAGTCATGCTGAGATGGGAATGCTGGTTCCTGTGGCTTGCCCATGGGGGTTGGGAGTCAGGGTTGATGGAGCTGGGAAATGCCTACCGAATTATCGGGGTTTCACCTCACTCATACATCCTTAACCCTTTGTTCTCCATGCCCTCAGTAGCAGTGCCAACAGGCAGTGCCCAACAGCCACTGACCCCATGTAACTCCATGAGTCCCTATAGATCCAGGACCCCAACCTATTTCATGAGAGCCTACAACCAATGAAAGAATAATTAGGAGACCAAATAGCTTGAGAGCCACATTTCCTTTCTAGAATGTTCTAGACTTTTGAGATTGAAAAATGACCATATGTTCTAGGACAAACCAATAATGTCAGTAACCGCAAGTAGGATTATCCTGTACCTATAAATTATAAGCTGTTGTAAATAATTCTTTATTGTTTGTAGTTTGTATGGCAAAACTAACAAGCAGTTAAAATGAGATGATTATAATATTGCCATGTTCCCTTGCATCCTGAAATGACTGGGCAAGTGTGGACTTAAGGTTATCACCCATATATTTAACATACTTTCAAGAGCCCAGAATATAAGCCTTCAAGATAGATAGGAAAGAAATCACCTTTTCTACCTACACTGGGGTGTGAGTCTTGGTGAGTCTGTGGAAGTGTTGCTTGGCACAGGCAGGATGCTGGGCTTCATTCCTCAGGGCACAAAGGCCTAGTTGATAAACTACATTTGGAAAATGGGCATTTGACTGTGATTTATATATTTATTTATTCTTTTTTGTTGTGTGTGTGTCTTCATGTGTACATGTGTATGTGCAAATTCATGTGTGTGAGGGCGCACATGTGTGTGCATGTGTGTGGAGGCCAGAGGACAACCTCAGGTGTTGTTCCTCAGACGTCATTTGTCTTTTGTGGAATAGGCTCTACCACTGACCTGGAGCCTATCAAGTGGCCTGGACTTGCTCCCAGTGAGCCCTAGGGATCTCTCTGTTTCTGCATTCCGAGGGCAGGGATTATAAACTCGGCATTTTCACATGTGTCCAGGTCCTCACTTTGCTCCAGCCCTGATACTGATTTTTTTTTATTGTCCATAATGAGTTACATTATTTAGTGGGCAAACAGTGGGTTGTTATCCCCAATTCCCCGATGCCCCCCTCCCCCATCCCCAATCAGTTGGATATCCTCCTCCATGGGTCATCTGGATCAGTCCTTGTGACAGGGGACCATGGATAGCCTAGTACTCAGCCCAGTTCTCCTGGCCCAAGTGTATTGTTACTGAGGGGTGCCATGCCTCTGGATAGTCTCCCC
>PVHP010030383.1:0-21707 GCA_004024765.1 Zapus hudsonius | reverse complement strand
CCTCTGCCACAGCACTGCAAACAGCGGCAGGAAGGTGTGCCAAACACTGGCAAGGGGAAGCTGGCTTATAACCCCATAAGCCTGCCCCCAACAACACAGCTTCATCGAGGTTGTAAAACCCAAACTGCCATAAGCTGAGGATCGATCTATCAGAACACATTCAATTGTTTGTGGGGGACACCTGTATCAAACCATGACATATATGTATGTATGAAATTGTCAAAGAACAAATAAAAGAAAAAAGAAAGAAGGAAGGAAGAGAAAAAAGAAAGGAAGGAAGGAAGGAAGGAAGGAAGGAAGGAAGGAAGGAAGGAAGGAAGGAAGGAAGGAAGGGAAAATAGGTGTTCCTGTATTTGCTTCAAGTCTTAACTACTGTAGTCTGAGTTCATAGCTCACTCCTACAGACTTTATTAAACACCAAAACAAGCCAACTCACTCCCACCATCTCATGGGTTCTTCAGCATCAATTCATACGAGATAGTTTTTCTTCCAAAAAACAATAAAGAGGTACTTTCCTATTCTATAATAGTACTTTTGTCTTATCCAGCCCACGAGAGGTATTTACCTAGTCTATCATAAGAGTTACTGCTTACCCAGCCTGCAATATTCAAGCCCTCATTATGCAAATGCCATTATCAGAGCCAGGCTGCATTTCTTAACTTCTGTTCCTTCCCCCAACCTCTAGCTGTGAAACTGAATTTATTAGGATTCAGTTTGGCTATGTGTAAACAAAATATCTTCATATAATAATCTTAGAGAAAATCATTTTTTATTTTCATTTTTTCTATTTTTGACATTTTCATACATTGATACGATGTACTTTGATCTTATTCCCTCCACTTACACTCTCTTCTCCTCCCCCTCTTTCCAGTGACATCCGTTTTACTTTTATGCTCTCTTTTTTACCCACTTAGTTAAGTTAGGATTGCTTGAATGAGCATGGGTGTAAAGTGATTTACTGCAGCATGGCAACTTACAAGGATTCCACCACTGATGAGCCTGAGTCCCTGTCCCCAGCAACAATCAGCTACTCTAGGAGTTGTGGGTTCTCCTGTAGCCTTCTCCCAGCCATGGGGATACAGTGACAGGCTCAAGCTTGTTCAGGAAACCACAGCTACTGTGAATCCATGAGCGTAATGGCCATGCTCTGTCCAGAAGACAGCACTGCACAGCCCTCCTCCCCATCCTCAAGAGAAGGTTTGCTTTTCTTTGACATAAAACACAATCCAGGCAGCAAAGGTGTGAAAGTGATGCCAGGGAGAGAGTCACTTCTTATCACCCTGGTGTAGCACATACTGCCCTCACCCTCACTGCCCTCACAGAAAAAGAAACTGTTTAGGTGAAAGTTGTGGGAAGTGCGTGTTTTTTCCTTTTAATCTCAGAAGCAGGTCCTGGGATCAGGATGAAGCATGTGTGGCTCCCAATGTTTAAAATTTTAAGGAGACTCTCGGTGTCAGGTGCTGAGTCTGTACTTGCTCAGGCCTGAGAATGATACATCCTTAAGTACTATGCTTGCAGACATTCTCCTGGGGGAAATAAGCCAGCCATAGAAGGAGGCATGCTACATGATTTCATTCACAAGAGGAACAGAGAACTATGGTGGCTGCAGGGGTGGGAACTAGGGGAATGTGGATGTACAGCTTCTGTTACTCAGGATGAAAAGGTTCCTGAGATCTACTGGACAGAGTTCTGTGATGCACTTATAACCTAAGGGGCTCATGTTAGGTATTCTTAACTGAAGTAAAATATATGCATCCACATGCCCAGCAGCCTCATCCATGCCTCAGCCTACGTCTGCAAGTCTATTATCTTTCCTGACTGTGGACTGGTTTCCTTCTCGTCCCCTTCCCACTCCACCAGACTTGGACTCAGAATTAGATCTTGTTTCTGGCAGTGTCGAGTAACTGCTAGCTAGCAACTGAACACTTGTCTTTCCAGGATGGTTAAAGTCTCAAGATAAGTTTCTGCCAACACTTGACATGCAGAATAGCAAGGATTTTTTTAACTAGAATTTCAGGCATTAAGTATTTGACCAGTATTTCTTTCTTTATTATTTTTAACTTTATTTTTATTTATTTATTTGCAAGGGGGAGAGAGAGAGAGAGAGAGAAAGAGAGAGAGAGAGAGAAAGCATTGCTGCAGACAAACACCAGAGGTATGTGCCACTTTGTGCTTCTGGCTTTCTGTGGGTACTGGGGAATTGAACTCTGGTCATTAGGCTTTGTAGGCAAGCACCTTAATCACAGAGCCATCCCTCCAGCCCTTGAACAAAGTATTTCTATTTGAGTAGGACCCTGAGAACATGTCTTGACACTTAGAACTTAGATGCCCACTTATACCTACCATGCTTATCTCTAAAATCCAGAATCCACTACATCTTAATGGAAAATGGAGTTTATGTTTAGAACTCCTGTTGTTTAACTCGTTCCAGAATGAGACATGACCTTAAAAATGGCAGAGATGATTTTAAGGGTGGAGGCAAGTTATAAGGCTGAAGACATGCTTCTATTTATTCAGTCTTGCTTTGGACAACCCACAAATGAAAAGAAGAGCTCCCCTGGCGCCCCCCTCCCCACCTCCCGGCAGCAGATGACACAGGCAAGAAGTCAAGTGAAGACAAACTTTCCAGGCTCTCTGTGTGCCTGGAAGCCATGGGCATCTCCACCCCAGTGCTGAACAGACCAGCCTTTGTGTACACTTGTGACAGAGTCCTTTGAAGTTCTGGCATCCCGATTGGCAGCTTTTCCTATCTGGCCATCTCCGAGCAGGGGGAGGTTGGGAAACAGACAGGGGAAGGACCAAGCAAAGTAGGCAGCCTTTAACTGGCTCCAAGCCCACTGGGTAAACATGCCAGCAACCTTCTCACACAGATTGCTTTTCACAAATGAAAAGGGAGTGTCCAGCTTCGTTTGAAAGAAAAATGAGGAAATGAATCTCAGCTGTCCACACACAACAAAGAGACTGACCACTGCAGATTGGTAGAACCTTCTATCCATGGTAAAACAGGCAGGATTTCTCTCACAAACTATGTTTTGCCTCCAACCATGTTTGTACTGCTGGTATCTCCAGTATACTTGAGCTGCACGAGTTTTCATGAGATCCATAACCTTTACATCCTACAAAAAAATTCACTCACTGTCTTTCTTTCAGGACTAGTGTAGCTTTGCTTGTTTGAAGGCTCTCTTAATTGAATTATGCAGAGAGGTGGGGTGGCCTTTTGTTTTGAGTGTAGGGCTGCCCTTGAAACTCCAAGGTCCAATTTAGTTTCAGACCTAACGTCTTGTGTGGCCTTTTATAAGCAATTATTTCCTGTCTTGGTTTTCAGAAAGATGAAGTGGACTGTTGTAGCCATTCTCAGAGAGAAGAAAGGGGGTGATGACCTGAGGGGTCAGTCCTAAGATCCCACAGGGCCTGGGATATACTGAGTCCCCAGTAGTCAAAATGTACAGACTTCATAATTCACTGGATATCGCAACACATTCAAGAGTATGGCCTCAAGGTGGAGGGAAATGAGTATGAGACCTAAAAGCCATCCAAGCTCAGTGAGCACTGAGGGTGTCTGAGGGTGAAATCACCCATTTGCCACCCACAGGGATGGATGTCTTTGAAGTCCCTCAGCAATGCAGCAAATGTTTTAATAGAGAATGTGACTTTCTCTTGACTTCAGTCACACAAGGCAAACAAGGACACAGAGAGAGCCTGAAGAGGAAGGAAGAACCTCACTCAGCCACTACTTTCTCTTCTGCCTTGCTGCTCTCCACTGAGTAACAGCTGAAGCCAATGCGCTGGATCGAGTTCTAAAAGCTAATGTCCCCATCCGTTCAGTGAATGTTAGGGAACTTGTGGTGGCAACACTTGAAACTGTTTACTTCCTTATTGTGACCAGACAATGTACCCATTGTTGGGTAGGACTCCTGCCTGCTGTTCTGCCATTCACCCACACAATATGCTTGAAGCATTGCACCTCCCAGAGATCAGGGTGTTGACATTTGCCTACAGCTGATCTGTGCTGTTAAAGAAAACATGAACTTCTATACTTATTAAGGTTAACTATTAGAATTAGAAATTAGTCTTCAAGAAACCACAGAAAGCCATCGACTAGCATCGAGAGACCATTCAAGGTCCGGAATAGTATCCAGCCTCCAGATGGTAGTTAGTGCAGTGCTAGAAGGCACTGCACAAGCTGCCAGGGGAAGCTGATCAATGACACTGGAGTAAACAGAGACCACTGGCATGAAACACAGACTGCGGCCATGAGTAAGCTGACCACACCTCCTATTGGGAGAGAACAGCGAACCAAGAAAGGAGCACTTGTGCAATGGAGGAGCCTGGGCCTGAGGGAGACAATCAACAGCTTCTAAATTTGGCCAAATATTCCACTTAGTGTGGGGAAGCCTGTGACTGGAACTGGGGAATCAGTGCAATATGCACCAGATCCTGTACTCTTGGGCTCCCAAGACAAGATGCACTATGGGACTGATTGACGGGGAAGCTACTAAAAATAGAATCTAGGTAATCCAGAATTGTGTATATTTGTTAACCTATACTGATCTCACTCTCTGATGGAGATTGTGTTTGTATTTTTCAGGATGCAGCGAGAGAGCTGTGGCCCATCTAACCCTACCAACCAACTGTAGGCCGATAGCTGAGATTCTCGCAAGAGATGAGCCACTACAGTCATACCGGGGAGGATCCATATGGAGCCCCGCAGAGAATGAGGGGATGAAAAAGGGACCCATAGCCACAGCCATTCAATCAACACAGGATAAGCCAGTGAGACAGAAACCAACGATTTTCAATACAGGTATTCCATGCACATGTATGCTTCAGAAAGACAAAGAACAACCTTGCATATTAGTCCTCCAGGACACCATCCATCTTTTTGTGAGCACGTTTCTCATTGGCCTGGAGCTCACTGATCTGACTAGACTAACTGCATCACCATGCCTGACATTTTGACTTGGTGGATATGGAGATCCAACTCAGATAGATGGTCATGCTTCTGAGACAAGACTCTTTGAACTGAGCTATCTCGCCAGCCCCCAAAGTCCCAAGATTCTACCGAGCTCAGCATCTGTCACAGTGAAGACACGCTCATCCAAAGGGAAGCTTCCTTCTCAGTCTCATCTCACTTTTCCTGTTCAGTCTAATGCAGTGTAAGCCATATTTTAATACAGCCTGATCATATGATGACGTCTTTTAAATGATGTTACTTACTTTCCATCTCTGTACCCATCTCTATGTGCACGGACATGTGTGAAGGTATATGTTCATAGAAAGGGAGGGAGAGAGAGAAAAGAAAGCGACAGAGAGGAGAGCATGGTGAGGTGGAATAATGTTCCCCTGGTGTTAATGATGGTAGGATTCAAGGGTCTGGAATTTGGGTGAATTTATTTTTATTATTTATTTATTTACATCTGTAGCTTTTTGATAGCTTTTGAATAAGATTTGAAGTTTTCTTTGGCTTCATGACTTAGGGTGACTTTTACTGATTACTATTTTGATTGCTCTAAATTTTCTGTTCAAAATACATTTTTAAAGAAAAGCATAAATATGTCATTTTTAAAAAATTCTTGCAAAAACATTGGAGTATCTCTAGCTCAGGGCTGAGGTGTTGGACATAGGTTTGGGAGGAGCAAAGCCCTGTCTTCAGATGATCACCCCAGGCTAAACCACAAGGGCTTCTGGACCATGGAGCAATCATGTTCTTATTACAGGAAAAAAGCCCCAACAAGAAGCAGCTTATGGAAGGAAAAGGTTTCTTCTTGGCAGGTAGTTTCAAAGGAAAGTTTCATCATGGCCAGAAAAGCATAGCAGGAGCAGACAGTCAGGCATCACATCTCCACAGCAGCAGGAAGGGAGAGTGAGCCAAGTGTGGCAAACAGGGCTGGGCCACAACACATTCTGTAGCAAAGTTCCACTTCCCAAAGGCTCTACCAGCTAGAGATCAAGCAAGGGCTTAATCACAATAGCACGAAGCTATGAGGACATTTTACATTCAAACGACCACAGGCAGCAACATACAATGACCATCAAACATTTCCATATATTGCTTAGGCTATGTCCCTGAAAACTATTTTATTTTTTCCCTGGAGTCACCTCCATAAACTGAAACAAATGGTTCTGTACATTAACTACTTACTAATTTCTACCTGTCAAATAATGTTTCAACAACCTAAGTGTATGCTAACTTATGAATAGCTACATCAACCCCATTGCCATCACATCCAGGAGATAAGGACGTCTAAGGTTGTCAATGCAATAGATACTGTGTTAGCAATGATGCCAGTATTGTACTGAGGCTTTGAGACAACTAACAGAAAATCAGGTAGACATGTGAAAAAGGCTGGGGAAAAGCAAAGTAACTCAGAGAAGTGTATAGAAAAACAGAAGATGGGCTGGAGAGATGGCTCAATGACTAAGGTTCTTACCTGCAGAGCATAAGGACACAGGTTTGATTTCCTAGTACCCATGTAAAGCCAGATGCACAAGGTGGTGCATGCATCTGGAGTTCATTAGCAGCAGCTGGAGGCCCAGGCACGCCCATTTCCTCTGTCTCTCTGTCTCTCTTCTCTCTCTGTCTCTCTGTCTCTCTCTGCTTGAAAATAAATTTTTCAAAAATTTAAAAAGAAAAACAGATGATATTATGGGATGGGAGGACTTTTTTTCTTTCTGGAAGATATTTGATTGATCTTCCAAATGAAACTCATAAGTACAGAGAGTTTTACAGAGTGCATACAATTGAGCTGTAAGGAAGTAGCAGAAGTAATATTGTGTAGCTATACTCCTGCTATATTAGCATGGAGAGGCAGAGACATCCTTAAACTTAGAAACATATTTGGTTAATTTTGAACTAATATAAATTATGAGCCACTTTCCAGAAATCAAAGCAAATAATGATGAGGAAAATCATAAAACCTGTGGTAAAAAGTCATTCAGAAAACCATACTCATACATCTATTGTTCACTGGACACGGTGAAGCTTTTCAAAGAGAAACAAACATATATGCCTTGATTCTGTGCCACCAGAACCACATCTTGAACCACAGCTTCACCAACTGCCAGCAGTGACCAAATTCTAGGGAGAAAAGAAGCAGGAAAGCAGAGACAACATCTGGACAGATGTCAGGACAGACATCATCACACTCCTCATATGAGTCTATTTTCAATGACCAGAATTCAGACATATGATGTAATAACTCCTGTGATGGTTTCATCCAGGTGTCCTCCATCAACTTAATGTGTTCTGAATGCTCCATCCCCAGCTGATAGCAGCTTGGGTATTAGAACCTTGTTGGAGATATGTTGTTGAGAGTGGCTTATAGGGGTTTTATCCAGCTTCCGCTTGCCAGTGTTTGGCACACCTTCCTGTCACTGTTTGCAGTGCTGTGGTGGAGGTGATGTCCATGTTTGCTCATGCCATCATTTACCCTGCCATCATCAAGGAGTTTCCCCTTGAGTCTGTATCCAACATAAACCCTTTCCTCCTATCAACTTGCTTTTGGTCACGTTCTTTGTGCAGCAACAAGATGACTACAACACTCCTCTAAGCATTTCTTAAAGTAATGCAAAAAATACTCATTAATAAACCATTAATTGCTGGCGCAATTGCTGGCACAATTGCTGACATTAATTGTGTACACACATGCACACTTAAGAGCATAGAAAATGTCAGGTACCTGTATACTTGGAGTTGTAGAAGAAAATGACCTGCACTGTTAAAGTGACCCATCTTGCCATGAGTGGTAGGGGAGAGAGTCTAAGCCTGGGAACAATTAGATCAGTCTGACAACCCCTGGCTCCAACCACCGGTTCCTTCCCTCACTGAGCTGTTGACCAAAGTGACTCATGAGATTCCAACAACAAGACAGAATTCTGTCAAAGCTCTTGAGTGCCCTCCCCAGGCCTGAGGCAAAATCCTGTTGCTGAAGAAACCATAGAATGCCATCAATCAGCATCGAGAGACCCTTCAACGTCCGGAACAGTATCCAGCCCCCAGAAGACAGTTAGTGTAGTGCTGGAACGACAGCTGGAGTAAACAGAGACCACTGACATGAAACACAATCTGCAGCCACATGGCTGACCACACCTCCTACTGGGAGAGAACAGCGAACCAAGAAAGGAGCACTTGTGCAATGGAGGAGCCTGGGCCTGAGGGAGACAATCAACAGCTTTCAAATTCGGCCAAATTTTCCACTTAGTGAGGGGGAGCCCTTGTCTGGAACTTGCAGGGTGATAGGCACTGGATCCCGTACTCTTGGGCTCCCAAGAAAAGATGCACTATGGGAGCGATTGACGGGGAGGCTACTGAAAATAGAATCTGGGTAATCCAGAATCATGTATATTTGTTAACCTACACTGATCTCACTCTCTGATGGAGATTATGTTTGTATTTTTCAGGATGCAGAGAGAGAGTTGGGGCCCATCTAGCCCTACCAACCGACCATAGGCTGATAACTGAGATCCTGGCAAGAGATAAGCCACCACAGTCATATAGTGGAGGATCCATATGGAACCCCACAGAGAATGATGAGATGAATAAGGGACCCACAGCCACAGCTATCAATCAACACAGGATAAGCCAGTGAGACAGAAGCCAACGATTTTTGACACAAAGACCCCTAAGCTCACAACCTTAAAGCAGCCTTAATACTCATCCACCACAACTCAGGGAACTGAGCGGAAGAGGGGGGAAAGATTATGAGAGCCGTGGTGGGGGAGACTATCCAGAGGCATGGCACCCCTCCATAACAACACACTTGGGCCAGGAGAACCAGGCTGAGTACTAGGCTATCCATGGTCCCCTGTCACAAGTACTGATCCAGACGACACATGGAGGAGGATATCCAGCTGATTGGGGAAGGGGGAAGAGGGGCATCCGGGAATTGGGGATAACAACTCACTGTTTGCCCACTAAATAATGTAACTCATTATGGACAATAAAAAAAAAGCGTGGACCCTCAACATTCCACTGTGTATCTGGGTCCCATCCCTCCCTGGAGAGCTATTGGCAGTTGCTGAGGGAAGCAGAATCAAGTTCTTCTGTGCTATAGCTACTACTAATAAGTTGCTCACCCCTCATTAAATGACTTGTAACCCATGTTCATGCAAGCAGCCTTATTTAAACCTAGTGGATAACAAATAGATATGAAAATAGGAATGGGACTCGTTAGGAATAGGGGTTTATCAGGAGTGGGAAGGTTATAAGAGAAGACAATTGGAATAAATTTGATCAAAATCTATTTCTCTCTGCTTGCAAATAAAAAAATTAAAAAAAATAATAAAGTGGCCCATCTTGCTGGAAGTACCTGTGGCTGTGTGGGGGTAAGTTTTACCCTCACTGAATACATGCTCTGCTGCATTTTCAACTCCAGTGTGCTTCAGAAGCAAGTGAGACTCCTCTCTTATTTGTTCTCCTCAATAAACAACTTGAGATTGCATTAAATTTAGGAAAGCAGCCTCCTGTGTCCCTTGTAAATTCCAGGAAGTCTAATTTGAGAACAGATCTTTAAATAAAATTTCTTCCATTTTTAGGGATATATTGTGTGCATGTCTGATAAAATGGCTAACTGGCTCCATTTCTCTTTGAAAGTTTTGTTTATTCATCTAGTTATCTTGGGGAAACTGACATGTTTACCAAGTTAAAATAAACGATTGCATAGTAGAACAACCAATCAAAGTGGGGTTTCATGAGATCTAAGATCTATCAGCCACTGGCCTGAGGTCAATTTGTCGTCTTCTGAAAGAATATCAGGGGTTGAAAAAAAAAAAGGTAATTAAATTCTCATAAAGAAAAGGGTACATTGTTAAACACAGCTATTAAAATGGTTTTCTTTATGAGCCATGTGATCATGCAAGGGCTGTGTAAATCACTGTAATTAAAATTTCAGTAAGCATTCATGTACGTAAGGACATTTATGAGATCATTTTAATCTCTCTTCTTTCAGTTCAATCGCCAGTTTATTTATTTAAATACTTGATGCCCAGACTTGCTACAGCATAGTGCCCTCTGTTGGTCTCACTCAAACACTGCATGATAAGGAAAAACTACCAAGAAAGGAAGTTACCAAAAGGAAAGAGAGAAACAAAATAGATGAGGGGAAAGGAAAGGGTATTAGGTCAATTTAGGACATAAAATCTTCAACCTCATGCTTTGTCACGGATTGAAAATAAAGTATGAATTACTAGTGTGATATTATGTTATTTAAAAAGTCAGACTTGAAAGATTCAAAATAACTTTGCTGCTATTAAACAGGGAACCTGAGGCCAGAGGCTCTCATAGCCTCCTAGGGGACATGCTAAAGGTGACCTTTGCTCCATGTTTCAGGATTCTGATTCACACGTACTATAAGCCTGTATATATTATATCCCATGAGTGCTATAGGAATTTAACAATTACCCTTAGCAGCAAAGATGCATTGCTTAATTTTATTCGCTAATGACACCAACATCAGCAGCCATAGTTATTGTTCTTTTTAAAGGATTTCCCATATACCAGGAGTTGTTTCCATTTTCATTAGATTTCCATATTCTTTATATTTCTGTATAGCTTTGAAAAATGCCCTGGCTTCTTTCTCTAGTACAAATTGTAGGGAGGTGGAAGCCTGGCACACACCTATTCCGTAAATGATCATCAACAAGTGTGAGGCTTTCCATCCTTCCCCCCACCACCCTATTCCTTGCCATTTTGATTACATAATTAAGTATAGATTAACTCTACTGGGATCCTTCTTAATCTAAGAAAACTCCTGGTCACCTTCCAGAGTTGCTCAAAGATCAACTTCTGTGAACAAAGACATCATTCTCTGGCTTCTGCAGAGATTTAACTTCCTTCTGACTATTCTGGAGCATACATGCTGCCTGTTGTCTTTTGAAAGGCATTGATTTATACGGTTTTCTTCAGCACAGAGATAAGAGAATCATGTAAGTGTCCTTCCACTGAACTGCTAGCTATAAAGTAATTCAAACATCTGTACACTTTTTTCTAACTCTTCGGGAACTGCAAACATAGATGAAGGAGCCTGAGGAAGAGGCCTCAGGCCTGTAGGACACATATATGTGAAAACAAATCCCCAAATCTGTGACTACCTTGATTTTTTATGTAATTGTTGAACTTACTGCAGAGATGTTGTGATAGCTTAAATAGATGTTCCCCCAATAGAATTTATTATAATTGTGTTTATTATAATTGTGAATTATCTCCAGCCTTCTGGCTGGAGGAGGTGTCACTTTGGCCTGACCTCCTGGGGTCTGGCCCTGAGGTATTTCTACATAGAATGGAAGATACATATGCAAAACAGCAACCGGAACCCAAGTCTGGCAATCCTGTTGTTATGTGAGTTAGTATGTTCCAGTGTGCTTGCTTGCTTGCTTTGTAGGTACTGGGCCTCTGTCTCTTCTTGGATCTGTGAAAGGGGGCCAGCCTTTCCTTAACTTCCCCTGGATCTGTTATTTCAATAAATACTTTCCTCCCCAAAATTGTGCCTGGTTTGGAGATTCATCCCAGCGGCATGTAACTGACTACGTCACTTACACTGACTCTCATATCACATCTGATGCAGTTTGCTGGTAAACTCAGACCCACAAGATTGCTTTAATGTATTGATTTGGCTTTTTTTTCAGAATCCATAAACATTGATAACCCATGAATTAAATATTTTTGCCAGTATCCTAACATGGAACTTTTACAAACATCATTGGTATATTTGGAGACAGTAGTGATGACCTTGAGTTTTTCTTCCACTTCATTCTCAGTCAAACCTGTTATTAATCTTAGTAAGTGATCACAGTACTTAGCAGCCATTCAGGTGCTTTGCAAACAGACTTGGTGCCGTAGTCAGTCACATGCTGCTGGGATGAATCTCCAAACCAGGCATAATTTTGGGGAGGAAAGTATTTATTGAAGTAACAGACCCAGGGGAAGTTAAGGGGAAAAAAAGGTTGACCCCCTTTCACAGATCCAAACACAGACAGATAGCACAGCACTTCCAGAAGTAAGCAAGCACACTGGGACACTGTAATTCACAAAATGCAGAACTACCAGACCTGGGGTTCTGGCTGCTGTTTTGTATATGTATTCCTAGAATTTTGCATCCAATTTAGAAAGGGTGTCATGACCCCAGGAGGTCAGGCCAAAGTGACACGTCCTCCAGCCAGAAGCCTGGAGATGATTAACAATTTAATAAACACAATTATAATAAATTCTATTGGGAGACATTTATTCAAAACTATCACACTTGGGTTCCTTGTAATTTACAACTGATGTAAGGGTATTGTCTAATACACTCATACAATATTAATGGCCATTCACAAAAGTGTTGGTAAGTTAGACAAATTTACCAAAACTTCCAAAACGGATTCTACAAATAGTGGTGACATATTGTCCTCAGTAAGGTTACTGACTGCTCCTTAGAACTCCATATTCATGCCCTTGTCATGAATGTGATTCTTCAGGTCCTGAATCATGTGAATAAAACAGTGCACCTGCACAAAGACATTCATATTTGCCATGTCACTTATTTTCTCTTGTGAAATTGTATTACGGTATTCTATCTAGAACCTTCTCTAGATACTATGAGCAAATTGATTCTTACTTAATAGATATGAAGCTTCTTGCCTGTAATGTATTCCAGTTTCAGGAAGACTCAAAGATTTCTTGATTTTTTTGAGAAACATCCTGATAAGGATAATCTGAAACAGTTCAATCATTAATTTCCTCCCATATCCAGTACTAGCTGCCCTATTTACATAATTAGCTAATACATTTCTATTCCACCATAACTACACTGAAGGTCAGCTTCAGCTAAGTTATTCTTTTTAATAAGGTGGGTATTAAGATACCAATATAAGCAGGCCACATTGCTTGCACCCTGGCTCTATCCTGCCTAATAACTATGACACATAACAAATATTGGTTCTTTAGACTCTGGAATTCTCTTGTGTAAATGGCAAATGTGATTTTCTAAACAAACTTTTATAAAGTGACTTAGGATTGGCCTTACATAAAGCAGACTTTTCTGAGAAGCAGTCATTTTTCTCTTGACCTATTCCAACATGACTGCTTTGTTTGTCGTTAGCACCTGTTCCGTGTCTCATCAAAAATCTCCTCACGAGAGCCATGGTGGGGGAGATTATCCAGAGGCATGGCCAGGAGAACCTGGCTGAATACTAGTCTATCCATGGTCCCCTGTCACAAGGACTGATCCAGACGACCCATGGAGGAGGTTATCCAGCGGATTGGGGAGGGGAGGGCAGCGGGGAATTGGGGATAACAACTCATTGTTTGCCCACTAAATGTTGTAACTCATTATGGACAATAAATTTTTTTAAAAAATCTCCTCACGGTTTCAAAGACATAGTGCAAATTTGGTGTACAAGCTGGGTTTTTGCAAGCCCAAGGTCAAGGTGTAAAGTCCCCCCTATAGTCAGAGTCTTAAGAGGAAAAGGGAATCATGCAGCAAGTCTCACTAAGTCCAAATATTTCTTGGCTTCATTCTTTAGTACAAGTTCTTTGTGGAAAAGACCTGTCACATGCCTACTGTATAAGTGGCTGCCAAGAAGTATGGGGCTTTCCTCTCTTCCCTTGTATCTTTGCCATTCAGATTAAAAAAGTAATCATAGATTAATTATATGAAGCTCCTCATTCATCATAGAGAACACCTGTTCACCTTCCAGAGTTACTCAAAGGGCAAGTTTTAAGAAACAGGAACATTACTGACTTCTAACTTCATTCAGAACATTCTAGAACATGTGTTCTCCTTTTTGTCTTCTAAAATGTATGTATTTATGGGTGTGTTTGAGTCTTCCCTCTCTCAGACATACAGTCTCTATGTGGTTTCTATTGTGAAATAATAAGAAATCACAGAGAAACTGTGAGACTGAATTCAATAATCCCTTCATGTGATAGTAACTAGAAACTCATCATTACTTAAAAGCTCCATTAAGCAGACACTGCTGGGATTTGGTACAGAATTCTTCTATACCCACTTCATAACACTCACCTGGTACCTGTAGGGTCATCTCAATCTCAAAGGACTGATAGGCCTGAAAAGGTAACCTCCCTTTTTTCTTGTCTCTCCTCTCCTTGCCTCTCCTCTCCTCTTCTCTAAATAAACTGGATATTGAGATGCCTATATAAGTAGACCTCTCCCCTCACCCGTCACCCTGTTTCTTTCTCTTTACATATTGGAGATGGATTCTAGGAGTCTCAGAAAGAAAGACAGTGCCCTCACAGTGGTCTCAATAAAAGACTGATTAAGCCACTTGGTGTCCCTGAAGCAATCACTGAACAGTAAAAAAAAAAAAAAAAAAAAAAAAAAAAAAAAAAAAAAAAAAAAAAAAAAAAGCTGTTGTGATCTGGCTGAGCCATGAGCCTCTCCCCAGAAGAACCAGCAGGGGAAGCTGGAGTACCCAGTACATCTGTACAGAAACAGTAACAAAAACCAAGCAGGAAAGGATGCTAAGAAGATGAAATTTCAAGATGAAAAATATCTCGATACCATTGTCCTCAACACAGTAACCTGATCACTGATGTTTCAGCAAAACAGTGGCCCAAGGCAGTGTATATATTCCAAGGACAAATGGATACACTCCTACTTTGCCTGATACAAGTGCTAGCAGAGCTGGTCATTGTCACGTGATACCAGGGCTCATCTTTTAAGGAGCAGAAGCTGCACCTGCCAAGCTTTATCGTTTGCATCCTCTTACAGCTGTGTGTGGCCATTTGACAACATTCCAGGAAAAGTGGATGAGCAGAATGTTTACACAATTTGGCTCCATGCTGTGATGTGTTATTCCTGCCACTTACAGAAGCCTGGAAGCGTGTAGCAATGAATGGAGCTCCAGCAACACTGTGCACCTGGCAGCTAAAAACCAAAGAGTAGAATGACCGCACAATGAGCAACAGAGCCGGGTTCCTGTTCTCGCAGACTCATTTTGTTTGCTGTTATTCATAGCTAGTTAAAATGTTGAATCAACTTAGGTAAGTCAAGGCACGGAGGGGAGATCTTGGTTCAGCACAAGGAAAGTACTGTATGGTGGGACTTGGCTGCCTCAATGGACTTCTGTGGTCAACCAACAGCTTCAAATTTACTAAGTGTTCTAGCAGGAGAAGTCCAACCCGAGCAATCAGGAGTCTGACAATGTGACATGCTGACAGCTGAATCATGACAAAGCTGAGAAGAATGAAGGAGGGACATGCGTCCATTCCTCCACACCAGGCTTATGTGACAAGGTCGCAGGACAGATGATTTAAAGAGTAACTTCTAGCCTGGTGTGGTGGTACACTCCTTCAGTCCCAGCACTTGGGAGACTCAGGTAGAAGGATCACCATAAGTTTGAGGTCAGCCTTGGACTAGAGTGAGCCCCAGGTTAGTGTGGGCTAGAGTGCTACCCTACCTTGAAAAGAACAATGAAAATATAAATATAAAATTACAGGAGTGGCTTCCATACGATGTTCAAAGAAATCATGAGCTAGCATGCTTCATAGATTTACTAAACACTATTTACATACAATTATCTTTCTTTCCTTGGTAAATAAACATATGTCATAGGTTGTCCAGCAAGAATTTTGTTGGAGTGATTTATTATATTAAGGAAAAATGGAAACCTTAGTTTGGTATTCATAGAGCTAGGTAAATTTGTAAATGATAGCTGTGGATGAGTTATAAACTAGATATCACACATGAAGGACGACCTGAGGAATCTCCTTCACAGTCATTCTCATCGTGGCCTTTTATGAAGCCACAGCATCGAGGCTGCATGAAGTCAAAAGAAACAAGAGCACCTTCCACCCTCAGGACCCAGAGGTTTAAAACAAGGGCTCTCTCTGTGGAGACAAAGTACAAGGTGGATAAGCCTAACACACTGACAAGAGGTCCAGAATACCTTCTGTCCATGTGTGAAGTGGGGCAGAGAGTGAGTTAGTGGTGTTTAAAACTCCAAGATTTTACATTTCAATGTGATCTAATATGATAGACCTACACACACTCAAAGGTAAGTTTGGGTTTATGTTCCTATATCAAAAGCAATGACAAGGGGGGAGGTGACAAAGCCTCACCTTTGGGTCTCGTGGTAGTAGAAGGAGAGCTGATGAGGCCAGCAGTGAGTGAGGATGGTATCAGGGAAAAAAGCCATAGAGAAAGATCAACATCACAGATCTCACTGGGTGCCTGGATGCTCGTAGCTTTCCCATGTAAAAGTGCCAAAACACATTTAAAGAAAATGAAAAAAAAAAGTTTAATTCTGCAAGTTTGGAACATCACTCTGACCTGAGATTCTTAGAGTGGCTCTAAAGACACACAACCACACTTTTCATAGCTGAAAAGAGAGATGCCGATGGTAAATTTCAAGGGCAGGGGCTCGCTCTGAGCCTCTAGAGTTCAGATGAAAGCCATCGGCTTCATCAGGCATGTGTCTGCACAACACACACTCCAAGTTTCTAATGCAGCAAGTAGGCTGAGTCACTGCACATTAAATAAACATGCTGAGTTGGATCAAAAAGTAAATAAAAGGCCTCTTCTGACATAAGTTTGTATTTACAGAAATCTTGTGACTAAAAGCAACTTAAATTTGGACCATCACAAACAAAACAAAACAAAACAAGTTTCCCAAGTTTATATTAGTTATGCAATGTATCCACAGACCCATGGCTTCACAAACTGTGTCCCAAAGTCTTAAAATCAGTTGACTCATCAAAAGTATTTTTAGCAAATATAAAATATTTTTAAAATAACAGTAAACTTTTTGTGGAGTAATTCTACCTGCTGATTTAAAAAATAAGTCACCATTGTTATGACAGTAGTGATTATGATCATATCATTGAAAATACTGCAGGGCTGGAGAGATGGCTCAGCGGTTAAGGCACTTGCTTCCAGTGCCTAAGGCCCTGGGATCAATTCCCCAGGACCCACATAAGCCAGACCCACAAGGTGGTGGCCCTGGTGTACTCTCTCTCTCTCTCTCTCTCTCTCTCTCTCTCTCTCTCTCTCTCTCTCTCTCTCTCTCTGTGTGTGTGTGTATCTGTATCTCTCTCTGTATCTCTCTGCTTGAAAGTGAATAAATAAAATATTTTTTTAAAAAAAGAAAATACTGCAGATGCTGGATTTTAGGAAATTCCACATCATCTAAACATCTCTGGTTATTTTGGGGTCCAAATACAGCAGCAAAATTAAATAATTTATACTGATAAAAAAGTTAATTTATTATATATCCCAATGTTTAGGGAACAATTTGATCTGACTTAATCTTCAACTACCTTATTTTTAGGCTCCTGAAATAATAAAAGGAAAACAAAACTTAGGCTGAGTCACCAGCCTCTCCTCTCAAACAGCCTGCATATGAGTCTCAGAACAGGAAAGCTGCCTTTGGGTGGGACCTGCTGGGGACTGGCAGCACCCTGCATGTACAAGTGAGGAGTAAGATGAGGCCTTTTCAAAATTAATTACAGTCCAGTCCTGACTGCTGTCACAGGGCTGAATGTCATGGCTATGTCAAGCCTGGAAATACATCCAGCTCAATCTGGAAGGACAAGGAGATGTGGTGTGGGAAATGGTTCAAGAAAAACAGTACTGCACGAGCTCACTCATGTGTGGAAGATAAAAGAGTTGATCTCAGAGCTGGAGAGATGGCTCCGCAGTTAAAGGTTTGCTTGCAAGGCCTAATGGCCTGGGTTCCATTTCCTAATACCCACCTAAAGCCAGTTACACAAAGTAGCACATGCCTCTGGAGTTCATTTGCTGTGGCAGGAACACCGGTGCACCCAATCTCTCTCATTTTGTAAATAAATAAACAAGAATCTTTCTTTAAAAGAGTTGATCTCAAATTCAGCATGGTGGCTCATGCCTTTAATCCCAGCCCTCAGGAGGCAGAGGTAGCCTGAGGCCACCCTGAGACGACATAGTGAATTCCAGGTCTGGGCTAGAGTGAGACCCTACCTCAAAAACTGAAAAAACCAAAGAGTTGATATCATAGAAGGTCAGAACCATGGTCCTTAGTGGAGGCCAGGAGGGGTAGAGTGAGCAAGAAGTAGGGAAAGGTAGGGCAGGTGCAAAGTTGCAGTTAGACAGAGGCAACAAGTACTACTGTGTACTCTGGGGTGATGATAGACAGCAACTGTGTACTGCAGATCTCAAAATGCCAGAAGAAATGTCCTTCCAGAATATCACTACACACGATTGATGGATGGATGGACAATAGCCGAGGGGCAGAGGAACAACAAAAGCTGAGGCAGGCAAGAGTGGACACTGAGGACGCCATGCAGAGCAGGGCAGGTGTGTGTGCTGCCCCAGCTTCTCCACGGGGGCAGCTACTCCATTCATCCAGACACTGTGCACAATCCAAGTGTGGAATGTTGGAGAGCTGAAACGGGGGGAGTGAAAGAGGAAGGTGTGCAGACTTAAGACCACACAGCCAGACCTGATAGAGTGGGAAGAGAAGGCACAGAGAAGCCTAGGTACTATTGAGAGATAGTGAGCATAGTCCTCAGGAACTCAGGTTCTGGAGGGAAACAACGCCTGGAGTGTGGCTGAGGAATTATGATGGGGATGTGGCGGTGTCAGGAGGGAAGCTGGAGCAGCCATGCAGTTAACAGGAGACAAAACCGATTTTTAAAATAAACAATATGTAACCTTCAGCAATCCAAGTAAGGCAGGGTATAATTGTGAGCTAGATACTGTCAGCAAATGTAAAAGGAATAAACAGACATTTTAATAAACAGGGAAAAAAAAACTTGAGGAAATTCCCAGATCTGTGGCTCGGGTGCTGTAATGACAGCAGACAGATGGAGAGCTACCAGCCTTAGAGATGGCTTTCATGATCACAAGAAGACTGTAGTAAGCCATCCATTTATTCCTTAGAAGTATCAGCCACAGACATTTATTAATTTTTCAATCTCTAGAGCTGGAAATTGTCGAAGAGGCACTTTAAGGGCAAAGTCATTGTTTTCTTATGTATCTATATACCAACAGTGAGGAACATAGTATTAATGCAAACTTTAATATGTTCAGATGTGTTACCAACTGTACCTTCATGTTATTGCATATCTATGAATGCTCTGGGGATTGCAAGACTTTGCAATTCATTTGCAGAATTGAGAGTTATGTCCAAGAAAACAGCTTGAGTTACTTTTTGATGAGTTCTAAGTTGCTAATGCAAAGTGTTAACCCAGCATAACCACCTTGCTAATCTAATGTATATCATTCTTTTGAAATATGATGTGCACTGTTACTGAGAGTGTTGGGGACAACTCGTCAAGTTGCAGGTAGCCTGAAGAAGAAGAGTCATCTTCCTTTAAGCCTCCTTTTCAAGAGGGTTCTATGGGAGGCTTCTGATTTCTCTCTGATCCCCATTCTGCCCACCCAGAGGGAAGAATGATTAACCTGACTACAAAGAGCTTGGCATTTATGGACCATGTTTTACAGCTAGAGGAAAGTCAAAAGAAGCTAAAAAGCATTGGTGTGGGCACTTTTTCTTCCCCTTCTTTCTAGGTAAGATGCAGCCTCCTTCCTCTACTACTTCCTATATGAAGTTGTTAGCAAGACAGAGTGCATTTTCCCCAAAAGATGGGAGGAGGGTGATATCTACAACTCCCTTCATGCTTTGAGAGGTGGGGGGACTGGCCTGTGGACTATGGACATCAGGTTGGGCAACTGGTTCCCCAAGTGTGTTCTGCATCCATGATCTGAACCCACAATTTCAGCAGGTGTTCCATATCATTGTTCTAAGATTTACATTCAGTGTCAGGGTTACAGGCCTCACTTTAACTACTATGTTCCTCTGAGCCAAAAAGATTGCATTGGATGATTTTCAGTACTTATCCAAGTAACCCTAGAGGAGCTCACAGGTCATGAGATTTTTCAGCCTTATATGTGTGTTCTCTATCTGAAAACTCCAGGGAAGGAAATGGGAATGGCGGAGCAAACCTCTGTTCCATAGCTACTCAGAATACAGATGTTCTTCAAAATAATTCTAATGAGAAATTTTGAAGATCAAGTAAGGAGGTATGACTAATAAGCAAATTCATCTGATATGTTCAATTTCGGCTTTATATTACAACCTGAGTCCTGAACTCCAAATTATTTGAAATTAGGAAACATGTCATGTTTTTAGTTTTAAAAACTTGTGTGCATGTATGTATGCATGCATGAATGTATATATGTAAATGTGTATATACAAAATTTTTTAGGCAAATGCATGAACAAGGCATATCCTTGTGTGGATTTTAGTAATTTGGTTATGCCTTCCCATTCACCAACAGCTACATAGTCATCTTTTCTCCAATTACTTATCTTAACAATCTAGTCATTACTTTTTTCTTTATATAGTATCATTATATGCAATTACATAGATACATATTATTGTTTTTTACCCAGGTGCAATAAATAGTGCTAATAATAAATAGATATATTTTGTGGTGGGAAAAAGACCCATTTAACAAAAGGATACAACAAACCTAAATCCATCTGACCTCATAAGAAAGTTTCAAACCTATAAAGGAAACAGAAGTATTAGAAGTATTAGAAGAAATTCATGATGGTAGCAAGACAATGGAACATACTTCTTTCAATAACAAGCAAAGAGAAAAGCATTAGAGGTGCCATGTAGAAGGGATGAAAGTTATGAGAAGCAAATGACCTAGTTAACATTTGGGGAACGCTGCACTCAATTTTCAGAATACAGATTCTTTTCCAATGTAACGGAACAGTCACAAAAATAGAAAGTATGCTAGGCCATAATGCAAGTCTCAACAAATTTCAAAGTTCTGAAGTAATACCAACAATGTTCCCTGGCTTCAGTAGGATTTAGTTAAATCAATAACAGAAAGAAAATTAGAAAACTTCCAAATTTGTTAAAATTGAGTAATACATTCAGCATAATCCATGGGTCAAATTACAAAGATATAACTCACAGCCATACTGTTGGGACAGAAGCCAGGCATACAAAAGTGCATACTGTATGACTCCATGTCCCTGGTGACAGACAGCAGAGGCTTGGCTATCTTTGTCAGGGAAATACTAAGACCAAGGCTTCTAGAATGAGGGCAAGGCTCTATTGCCCATACAAATGACATTAAGGTATCTTACTGTGTGATAGTTTGGTACAAACAATTATGCAATGTCCTCTTTAATACCAATCCTTGTTTTTCTTAATCTATAACCACGGCTTCAGCTATTTCCTCCATGTCTTGGGGATAGCACTCTACCCTATTTCTATTGGATGTGTCGATGATCATGGTGCTGGTAGATTTCATTCTGAATTCTCCTAGAAGATCAAGTTTTCTGCATTCTCCAGAGCACTACACTTGCCAGTTATACGCCTCACAACAATATACTTGCCTGGGTCTTATCATAAATAAAGATTCTTCTTTAAATTATCTCTTGTGCCCCCCAATCATTTCCATTTCCTCTGATCTGACAAAAGACCTGTTGCAGTCAGCTTTCTAGTTGCTGCGCAGGAAGAACCCAAGCAAAAACGGCTTGTGGAGGAATGGGTTTATTTGGCTTACGGACTTGAGGGGAGACTCCATTCTGGCAGGGAAAACGATGGCATGAGCAGAGGGCTGGACATCACCTCTGCCACAGCACTGCAAACAGCGGCAGGAAGGTGTGCCAAACTCTGGCAAGGGGAAGCTGGCTTATAACCCCATAAGCCCACCCCCAACAACACAGCTTCATCAAGGTTGTAAAACCCAAACTGCCATCAGCTGAGGA